>PVJC01008267.1:0-48963 GCA_004026665.1 Murina feae | reverse complement strand
CAGGTAAATGTGCAGTTTTCCTGGAAAATCCACATAGCAAGTAAAAGTGGAAGCTGGGCAAAACGTGTAGGACACCAGAGAAACCTAACAGCAGAAACTGGAGTAGAGAATCGATGTGGATATCAAGGAATAAAGATCTAATTACTTGGGAACACAGAGCAAAGGTAAAAGAATATAATGGTGCCAATGGTAAAACTCTCTAGTCAACAAGATCTTAAATTCTCATCGACCTAGCACAGTATGGATTCTAGAGCTGAATGGAACACCACAGGCCCCTAGGCTGTGTGCCTGCCACCTGCCCAACACCATGAGCTGCCTAGAAATTTTAGAATGAGGATCAAAGCTCAAACGAACTGAGGGGATGTAAAGTGACTTTGAGATTGCCACTTCTCAATTATTCTTCCATTAGTGACCCAGTGCACGAAATTCATGCACATTAAAAGGGAATTAATTAGAGGAAATACTTTAATATTGCTATTTGCTCTTTATAATAGAAGTGTCAGAGATTAAAGAAAATTAGTAAAATGTATATGAAAATCTTCCTCCTGACACAGTCTGGGGCACACCACGGGAACCTGAGTCAAGACCCCACCCACTCATGTGTGCCTTAAAATCACGCAAGACCCAGACCTGGCCAGCCCCACCCCATTGGGCTATCCAGACCCAGCTGACCCCACCCCTTGTCAAGCCCCACTGGGTGGAGGAGGTGCAGCCTCAGGTCCTCTGGCCAGGCACCAGGGTGAGGGGTGCAGCCTGAGGTCTCCCGGCCTGGCACTGGGGTGGCGGCATAGCCTGAGATCCCCCATCAAGCCCTGCTAGGCGAGGGGCACAGCCTGAGGTCCCCCGGCCTAGGCCGGGGCAGGGAGCGCGGCCTGAGGTGCCTCTGACAAGCCCCACCAGGTGGGGATGGGGGGGGGTGCAGCCTCAAGTCTCCTGCCCCAGCCCAGCCTAAGGTCCTTGCTGATTGCTCAAGGCTTGTTACAGGAACTTGGCCTCTGCTGTGGGTGTAGCCATCTTGACCATTATGGTGTGGTGGTCAATTTGCATATTCCCTCTTTATTAAATAAGATGCTCACATTTCGGTGGCTAAAAAGGCAGTGAAAATTTTCTCTCTGACATTCTTTTACCCAATAAAAGTAGGATATCTAATTTTTAAATAAACATATTTTGCCCAGAATTCAATATAGCTTTTTCAATATTTTATGTTAAAGGGCAGCCCATAAAAAATAGCTTTCTCAAACTTGCCCTTGCTTTCATCAAAATTAATTATTCACCACGTGCCGGAGCTTAGCCTTACAATGAGCCTCCCTGTGGAGGCTCAGTGAGGTCTGGTCATGGGAGTGAGGTGGATAGTCGCTGGCAAGAGGGAGCCACTCTTACTAGCAAGCTGTAATTACTTTGGTCTCTGGCTACCTCTTCCTTTCTGAGAAAATAAAGTTTAATAAAAGCATACTAATATTACTAAGTAATGATATCTAGAGAGAGGTCAGGAAAGTCCAAAAGTGGCAAAAAGGAAAAGAAACAATATCTCCCTGAATATAAAGTTGTACTTATATAGCTAATGGGAAAATTAATCAAACTACTAAAATGTTATCCTCACTACTTTTATGGAGATACCTTCTAAGTGAGACAAAGAATAGGGTAACTCTTCCTCTATGAGTGATATCTCAGGATCTCTAAAAATTTTCTGTATATGACTTATTTTGAGCTCTTTTAGTACTTCAGCCAGAATTTTGAATGTTCTTACCATTTTATTAAATAGTAAGAAGAAAACTAATCTCCTTCAGATGGACAAAATCACATGCAAATGAAAGTTACCTGTTCTTTAACAGAAGTTAACAAAAAAAGGGAGCGCAATTTTAGAAAATTGCAATAATTATGGTTGATGTACATAATCTATAACAGTAAAGTTGCATTTATAACAGTCCCTACTTTCTGAATGGTTCTGGTTTTATGCAGCCTTCTCAGTTCAAATACCAGTATTCATTATACCCGAGAAAAATGTTACATGTGTTTGTATGTCTACTTATTAGAGTTGAAAAGTACACAAAAGATCTAAAAAGGCTTGATCTTGGTCAAAAATATAAGAGAAAACTCTCTCTTAATTCTATAGTTTTATTTTTCTACAAACCTACAAAGATTGAATATAACCCAACTTTGAGATATTTTGAGATCTTTATCTTCTTAATGCATGTCAGTATTACAGAGGTGGCAAAAGCAGGTTTACATTTATAATACAAATAAATAATGCAATAATCAATCAATAATAATACAAGAATAAACTCTGTGTTTAATGTACTCACCACTGTAAACCTGCCCTTGCCAACCTTGTATATAGAACTATCTCACACACTTGTTTTCTCTGCTCCCTCTTGTCATTTCCCAAGATAAAATAACTGTTTCATTACAGACTGACTAACATTTCTCCAAATGTTATGGAACTTCCAGAATCTATTCAACTTCCCCACCATTTCTTAAGATACACCTGGGTATGTTCATGAAAATTTTCCAGTATAAACCTAGGATATAAAATACTTTCAATGACTGCATATAATCTAAATTTAGTCATCAAACTTTAGGTTTTCAACTCTATCTGTGCTTTAAAGCTAATAAAATGCTATAATTTCTTGAGCATGACAATTAAATCATAAACTCAAGAACATTTATGGGAGATATATATATATATATATATATATATATACCAAGTGAAGGTTATGAAACAACCCAGTTATTGGGAGGATTTCCATATAGCTCAGTATGAAGAACTCATGACTTAAAGAATATCCACTGAATAATGAACTATTTATTGAAAAAAATATTATGACGAATTCAGAAGTTTGCATGTTTTTCTCCAGAGTAGATTCCTTATCCTTTGACTAAGTGGACATATACTTGTTTTTCTAATAATAAAAATTTACACTGTTTTTTTCATGGGTATTTAAGTGTTCTAGTGTCTTCTAAAACTGAGCTATCATTTGTTTTAATTACTCCTGGTGCTATTTTTGCTTCCATATTCATAATTTTATTCTTTCAATAATTTCTGAGAAAGCTAATTAAATATATAGATTTGAACACTATTTAAAATCTAAATATTTGTAAGTTGGTTATATGAGAAGAATAACCACTTTTACTTAGGTAGGTAATTTTACTTAGGTTTGGAGCTAATTTTAGCTTCAACATGTGTTCTCGTGCAATGTATTCCCAGCACAAGAAAAATTACCAGGGTTGTAAATCAGAAAAACACAGTACTAGGTATCCAACAAGATTGCATTACTGCCACTTAACATGTGGTGAGAAAGATATTGCAACACGGCATATATCAACTTTCATCCCATTTCAAAAGTCAATATTTAAACTAAGGGAGTCCAAAGCCAAAGTTTTGTGTTGAGAAATTCAAAATCTTTTTTCTACAACTGTGTGGTCGCATGTCCATTCACTCTGAGTGCTTTGCTGGCTAATGCTTTCCCTGTGTGCCAATGACCTTGCTTTCCAATGTTTCTTTGTCTTTTCCAATTTCACAAATGTTCTATTGTTGGATCACAGGGTTGTTACTTTTTAAATACTGTTCAGAGCTGTTGAGCGCCTAAAGATATATTTATCATATCAATACTCTTGTGCATATATATGTAAACATGAGAACATACACAATTTACTCTTTCAGTCTAAATCAAACTGTATTTTCTTTGTAACATATTCACCAGAAAGAACTCTTCAGTGTATCACCAAATAAATTCAAAACAAAAAAAAAATCAGTCCCACATAATTTGAAACAAAGTTATTAATTCTCTATATTCTCTCTAATTTTTTTCAGTGTTCTTAAACTAGGAGAAAAAGAAAAAGCCTTATAACTTTAATTTGAAACATCTTACATAATCCAAGGAAGAAAATAAATGGATTTTCATTGCATGAACTCTCTCAAATATCTACATCTTTTTCTTTGGTTATAGAGAGCTTACTCAGACTTCTCCAGGGGTAAGAAATGCCATAAACAATTAACTTGGTGGAGTGCCTCTTACATGAATAGCTGACATATACTAGTTCAAGTCATCTTCACAACAGGCCTGAGAAAGTGGGCTCTCCCTCATTCAACAATAAGGAATATAAAGTCAAAGAGGTTTCAATTTGACAAAAAATATGCAGAGCTATGAATCAAATAGGACTACAATAGTAGCTCTCTCTCTTGTGCTTATCTTTTATCTAATGAAAAACGGACACAGAAGCGTTTAATGGATTGTCCCCTTTGTAAAAGTAAATATGATATCATTTGAATTACAATATCAGCAAATAATATACAAAACGTATTTCCTTCTATTTGTAACTTGAGCAATTAAACAGGTGTTTGCTGTTCAAATGATCGATCAACAAGTAAATCGTAATGACAGGCAGTACATAGAAATATAAGATGAGATCTCTGCAATTAATCAAATAAAGCTAATTGAGGTGATTGAGCAATAAAAGATACTTTACATATAAAATAAAATGGACATAACTTCAGAAGTAAATAGCATACATATTAAGAATGTACCTTAATATTCTGAACAAGATTAGGTTGTTAAAGGTAAGTAAAAATGGGTGACTGGCCAATGCACTTGCTAAAACCTGCTCCTGCACGGAAACTCTGTCCTGGGAAACTGCACATTAGAATCTAGTTATGTGCTGTACACAATGAATATGACAGATGCAGTAAGCAGAGTAGCTTGAGAAGACTTCTAAGATGAGTGGGAAGCTGTCTTGGGCTCGAGAGAAACTTAGCATTAGCATAAAGGAGAGGGAAGGGTATTCCAATAAGAGATGGCATCGAAGTGAGGATCAAGGGCTGGGATAAACCTGAAACTTTTAAATATACTCACATAGCTGGAAAGAAACACTAAGAACATTAGGGAAAGCTCTCATTTCAAAAATAAGAAAACAAGTCCCAGGGTGGTGAATGGCTTGCCCGCTCGCACAGCGACAGCCAGGGCTAATGAAAATCACTGCTCGCCTACTTGTACAGCCAATGCAGTTCCCACTCAACTGTGGCCCCCCTCCATTTCCTAACTGAACCCCAGGCCAGGAATTCTGTGACATTACCTTAGGAGTCCAGTGGAGAGGCAGGGGAGGGGTATTCAAACATGGTAACTCTGCTTTTATTTCTTTTATATATTAGACTCCTGATAAGATTTGAAGAAAAGAGTCTCTTTGTTTCAAAAAAAAAATCTTCCAGGTTTCATTAGTGATGAACATTGTTGAGTTCTGAGCTATGTGACACAGACCCAAATATTATAGAAAAGGAAAAAGCCTTTACCCTCCACTAGTTTATTTACTTACTCTACAACCCAAGTACTGAATGTATGTAGTGTGTCAGGCGCTTAGCTTTACAATGGGAAACTTAATGGTTAACACAAAGCTGCGTGTTTCTGCCCTGGGGTCAGGTTGTGGTAAACCGGAGTATCAATCAAATAACACCACCAAGAAAAACAGAACACCGCTATGACATCTGGCAGGAGGGAAGGGTGGAAGATGCAAGGAGAATATATAACAGGAAACTTAAGTCTAAAGAGTCACTGTCTCAGGAGAGGTGAAGCCACTGTGTGAACAACTGTGTAAGTATCACTGATCAACAATAAGTATGTGCAAGACTCTATAACAACACAGACTGGGCAGTGCTGAACTCAGCCAGAGAGGGAAGGAACACCTAGCAATGAAGGTGGCATTGGTGCTTCACCTGGGAAGAGTTACAAAGGACAGGCTCTTGTAGGAAAGGGGAGGGAGAAGGAGGTACTGCATGTGCCACAGGAACAGAACTGGGGACACCAGTGGCAATGAACCCAATCAGAAGCTACTCCAGTTTCACAAGCAAAGGATTTCAAATAACGACAAGCCATCCTCAAGGACAGAGTAAAAGGTGGTTGCCTAAAGAAAAGACATAAAGTTACACAAATATTGCATAGCAAGGGCCAAGTCAGACAAGGCTTGCACACGACCCTACAAATGGAGACTTCACTGCACATTCTGCCTTGGGGATAACGTGGGAATACCCAAGGCTGGAATCTGGAATGTCACAGGGTTAGAACTGCCTTCCCGACAACTCACCCAGTGGTCAGTGTGCATGACCAGGCAGACACTGGTGGCAATGAGACCAATCAGAAGCTGCACCTATTTCACAAGCAAAGGATAACTAGAACTGGGGGTTTCCTAGGCTCCCTAGCACACTTTAGTATTCAAAAAGCATGTTAAGCCCTAACCGGTTTGGCTCAGTGGATAGAGCATCGGCCTGCGGACTGCAGGGTCCCAGGTTCGATTCCGGTCAAGAGCATGTACCTTGGTTGCGGGCACATCCCCAGTAGGGAGTGTGCAAGAGGCAACTGATCGATGTTTCTCTCTCATCGATGTTTTTAACTCTCTATCCCTCTCTCTTCCTCTTTATAACAAATCAATAAAATATATATTTTTTAAAAAGTATCTTTGTTCCTATCATGGTATACTATCATTTTTTTAAAAAGCATGTTAAGTGATTAATAAATAAAGGAATAGGAAACAATCTTGGCATCCTAGATAAAGGAAAGAATATAAAGAATCAGAAAAGACAAGCAAAAATGTTATAACCTGATGCTACAAGAAATAGAAAGTCACTGAAATTTTTCACCAGAGGAGTGATATAAAGTATGTTTAAGAAAGCTTACTATATTGTAGTATATCTGATAAAGTGAGTAAATGATAAAACTATGATTTAATGATGCTTCCAAAAAGACATCTAAAGTAGTTCAGATATATCTCAGATGACAGTGTTCAGTCTGGTAAGGGAAAGGAAAGAAAAAAGAGACATTTTCAAAGAAAAACAAATGAGGTCAATCAATAGACCAGATGAGAGGTCAGCCAATTTTGTCTATAAATGGTCAGGTTATAAATGTTTCAGGTTTGTGGTCACATGGTCTCTAACACAACTACTCAACTCTGACTGTAGCAGGAGAGCAGCCACACCTGCGTAGACACTATGGAAGCAAGTGGGTGGGACTGTATTTCAATAAAACTTTATGAACAGACCAGGCAGTAGGCTGGACTGGACCTGCAGAGCACAGCTGACTGATCCAGGACCAGATACAGCTAGGGCCGGTGCATCAGGCATTAATACGTTCAGTCATGAGTGATAGAAAACCACAAATAATGGCTTCAAACATGAAAAAAAATTATTTCTCTCTCATAAACAAAATCCCCAGGTAACAAACAGGTTTGGTATGACAACTCCACAATCCCAAAAATCCCCGTCTCCTTCTATATCATTTCCCCCCCACCATCCTCAACATGTCACTGCTAGCTCTTGGTTCAAGATATTTGCTTGAGTTCCAGCCATCACATAAGCACTTCAGCAAAGCAGATAAGAAGGATAAAAGAAAAAAAAAGGCAAACCTCTTCACTTTAAGAACAATTCTGTAACTCATAAATCTTTCTACTTGACTAGGTGTCTACTGTCCCATAAAAGCCAAAAACAAAACAAACAGATCACACTTATTTTAAAATGAATGGCTGAAGTGTTCTGAGCCTTTATCATTCGTTCTCCCTAAACCAGAAAATATTTTTTGGTTCACCTCTTTGGCCTGTATAAAATTTCTTATTGGCTGAAAAGTTACTCAGTAAACTGTTTTCCTTCTGTCTGAAGTAATAAAACTATACAACACTATAAACATTTTCCATGTTTAACTCCAAGATATTTGGTTTTCTGGCTAGACACAGTAGAGCTTTTGTTTTTAAAATTAAAGCAGACCCTTATACCTAATTTGCCTCAGGATGTCAAATAGTTTTCTCTTGTTGTGTTCTAACATTACTATCACCTATTGTAAATATTCACGGACATGAAAGAAACTGACCCCATTTACTCTGGTTGTCCCTGAATACAGGTCATTGACATAGCATATAGGGAAACAAAACAAAACACACAACAATGCCCAAAGATAAGATCTCTTAAAGATTCTAGCACACAGGAGATTTATGATGTGAAATTATACTTAAAGTAAAGAAGAGCCTTAATAAAACAACCATTATAACAAGATATTTCACTTAGAACTGGTAACACAGATACAATATTTCCTATTATTGAGACAAAATTTTACTTTCCTTAAAAGATGATTTATGACTAAAATTGCAATCATAAAGCAAAAGAGTCACTAAGTTATTGGCCTTTCATATTAGCTAAAAGAGATGAAAGTCAAGCATCTCAGATTAACAAGTTAAGAGAGGATTGGTCCTTAGGATCATGCAATAATTCAACATGTGTTGACACTAACTCTCAATTTAAGTAAAAACTATTAAGCTTTTACTTTGACACTGAAAGCATGTAGACAATTCAATTAGCATTTAAATCTTTGAAAACTAATTTTTAAATTATCTCTCACATTGATCTTTTTATTTTTATTACTTTTAAAGAGATTTCAAAAATAAATAATTCACAAAACTTTCCAAGTTGTAACTAAAGTCATTCTCTCTACCCTAGATTTTCAGATATATCTCCACCCACATAATATTTTTATTACCTGACATTTTAATCAAAGATCAAAACTTCACTAGCTAAAACATTTCCAATGCTCTGTGAAGTAAATTAACTTTATGAAATGGAACTCAACTACATATTTTGAAATGAAATTTTATATTACATTTCAAGAAAGAATGCTATCCTTATAAAGATAGCCAATGCAGCTCAGACAGTAATAATGGCAAAAATATTTAACAGAAATGTGAGAAGTCAGAAATATTTTAATAATCCAAAGCAATATTCAACTTTTAGGAGTCTCTGTAAATGTCTACTGACTCACTCAGGGCTTACCCAGGAGGCCCACCCTACTGGTTTGGGAAAAATTCTTAGACCTCACAGTGGAGCCAGAGGGGAGCCCCTAAACACACTGTTTCAAGGTGCTCCTCATCTTATGAGGCTGCTAACTACCTAACCATCATCATGGATTGCTAACAAGATCATTTCAAATGCTTTGGAAATGCATTTATTTTAATTATATAAGTAATATATGAATATGTATTTACTTTTCAAGTTAAAATATAGCCCATGGGCACAGATAACAATGTAATGAAGGTCAGGGAGGGGAGGGCCTGGGTGGAGGAAGGCAACATGGCGGGCTAAGGGACATCTGTAATAGTTTCAACAATAAAAAAAGAGA
The DNA here is from genome assembly GCA_004026665.1 of Murina feae. NCBI lineage: Eukaryota > Metazoa > Chordata > Mammalia > Chiroptera > Vespertilionidae > Murina > Murina feae. The sequence continues at coordinate 39,820 of PVJC01008267.1, read as the reverse complement.
GAGAGAAAATAAAATAAAAATAAAAAGCCAAGAGAAAGACTCCAAATTCTTAAATATTTTATAATACTTTTTGCTTATCTTAATAAAATACATGTTTTTAAAACACAGAAATTTATAGAGTAAAAAAAAAAAAAAAGGTTTATAACTTCCTAAAATTTTTTTCATATCACTCTCCAGTTCACTAGTCTTTACTCTGAGTAAAAAAAAAAAAAAACAACAGCGGGGCTTTCAAGCAACTCTAAAAGCTGGCCTCCTCCTATCTCATAGGCATTTATCCCCTCACGACTTACAAACATGAAGCTGTTTTCCGGCCAAAGCAGCTTCCTCCCACAAGTTTTCCAACCATACTATTCTCATTCAAAACTCAAGATTTCAGGCATTATTTATAACTCCTGCCCTTGTGCTGAAACTCGCACTACCACCCTCCCCTCCCAGTGAAAACCCTAATGTTCTCAGTGACCTGTCCTGGGCCTCGTTCTCTTATCTCGCCACACTGACACCGCACTATTTTGACACCAGGCATAACCTGAGAAGTCTTTATGTAAGGAAGCCATGAGCATTCCTAAATAACAATATTGTGGACCCGCTGATGTGGCTGAATGGCATCCTGCAACACTCCTATGTTGAAGCTCCAAGTATCTGAGAATGGGACTGCATTTGGAGATAGAGTCTTTCAAGTGGTAATTAAGTTAAAACAAGGTTGTAAGAAGGAACCCTATTCCAATACCGCTGCTGTCTTTGAAAAAAAAAAATTAGGACACCAAAAATGCACGCTCACAGAGGATGACCATGGGAAAAGGCAGCAGGACGGTGGCCATCTGCAGCCCCACGAGAGAGGCCTCATATGGACCTGACCCTGCCAGCATCTTTATCTGGGGCTTCCAGCCTCCAGAACTGTGATAAAATCAATTTCTATATTTAAGCCACCCAGTCTGTGCTATGTGATGGCAGCCCTAGAAGACTAAGATAGCTGCCACATGCCCAGACACTGTGGAAAGCGTCCCCCTTATGCTAATGTGTAACCCAGAAAACAGCCCTATGTAGAAAGTGTGGTTACTATCTGCAAAAAGTGAAAGAAATGAAGTAATGTGCTCAAGCTCAAAGTAGAACCTAAGTCTACTTTCCTCTAAAGTTTATGGTATTAAACACCATGTTTTAATGACCACATGTAAATGATCCAATGATAACATTACTACGAGTAGTACTGCTTTTTCAGTAGAATGTTGATGGATGAAGAACTGATGGATTACCAGGTAGAAAGCTTTGCCTTGGCCGGATGGCTCAGTGGGCTGGAATGTCACCCTGTGCACCAAACGATGGTGTTCTATTCCCAGTCAGGGCGCATACCCAGGTTGCAGGGTTAATCCCAGTCGAGTTGTGTTTAGGAAGCAACAGATCGCACACATTGATGTTTTTCTCCCTCACTCCCTTTCTCTCTCTTTAAAAAAAAATCAAAAAATATCCTCAGGTGAGAATTTTTAAATATTTTTCTTTTAAAAACAGAGTTGTTTAGAGAAATGCTCAAAGACTAGAATTTGGCATGTATAAACTTAGCTGGGTTCCATCCATATTATGCCTCTTACTATATACCAAATATCAGTAATAACCCATAGTGACCACCATATTTCACTGATGTGTCAAAACAGTGTAGTGAAATAAGTGGATTTTAAAAAAATATTTTTATATCCTTGATAGAAATACATCTTATATCAGTAAAATTTTTACCTTCACAATAGGCATATCTTCACCCTGTTATATCTCTGAAATTAGAATACACATCTTAGAGTGGATGATGTCTTTTAATCCACTAATTGGAGTTACCTCCTAGACTTGAGTGAAAAAATGGATGGTAACAAAATCATCTCTGAAGCATCCCTGTGATGAGCTAAAGGCACACAAGACAGGTGGGCCAGCTAACAAAAAAATGTTTCTCATCCAAAATTACAGTGCAGACGATGAAGAATGGGGAGCGAAAGAGAGCCAATGAAATAGCAAACTTGGCAGGGTAAGTACCAGAGCTCATTTCAAACATCCCGAAGTCTTGCAAGAAAAAGACAAAAAGGAAGAGCCACATAGAATTCATGCACACCTTCACACACACACACACACACACACACACACCGCAAAACGAAAAACCACCCAACAGGGGCAAACTCCATGGGCACAGAAAGCCCATCAAGTGGAAGCTGGTCTCACACTCTATAATCACACCTCATATACCGGCCTGGAAGGCAGGCCTCCCAGGTGAGGCATCCAGTTTCACAGCTATGCTCAAACACAGGATTGTTAACACTAATCCACAGCAAGGTCTGTGAACAACAAGAAATAAAGATAAGTTAATACCCACAAGAAATATGGCCCCAATTAGAGGACTCCACACTTGCCCTATTGACTGTTTATCTGTTATTTTGGCAAATGAACAAACCAATACCAATCACTGAATGCTGTGTACATCAATAAAGGAATCCACAACTTAAAAAACTTTTGATCACAATCAAATCTGTTCATCTTTAGCTATCTCGTAAAGAATTTCTATTTCTGTTAGAAGCTAAAGGATTTTCTTTGATGTCACAAGGAATATGGCCTACATCTCACTAGAAAAAAAGAGTTACAACCAAATCAAATTGAAACTCAGCTTCTTTGATGAGTGAAAGAAGTGATAGATTAGTTTCAATTATTTTTTTCCCTTAAACAACATAATAAAAATCAGTCTGTTTCCACCAAAAAGCTGCCAAAAAAAAATAAAAACCTACTGATGGGATTTGCCAACGATACACAATTTATGTTGTAAAGTTTGACAAGAGCACACTAAGTCTATCAAAGTTGTTAAAAAGAAAAGTCTAGCCTGTTATACACCCAAGTAACTAGAAATTAAATCTACTATCGTAAATATTTCGCAAACTCAACATTCTGTTCTATTTCTCACTAGAGATGAGCTTTACCAGTTGTTTTTAATCAGACAAATAAGGAAGCATGCAAATCTGATGTGCTGATCTAAATTATAAAAGAAATTATAAAATAAGCTACCCCACATTCCAAAACCATGAAAGCCTTTTATCTTTTTGTGTTGTTGTTAATAATTATATTATGTCTTTATGGGAATGAGGCTATGATAAAAAAGAACTTTTCTTTAAAAATAAAGTTTATAGGGCATGATTAAGAATACGATGAGACAATTTTAAATGTTGGATCTTGAGGAGTTGTAAAGGCTTTCATTCACTGTGAATTTGTGAAAAATGAACATATCATCATGATCACAACTAAGTAAAGTCTATTGGAATGTCACGTTAATCATTTTTAAAATGGGGATAATAGCAGTTACTGCCTCATATATTTAACGTAAGAATTAAATGTGTTAACACATGTTAAGCACTAAGAAAAATGTCTTGCATAGTAGCCTATGCTAGTGTTTGCCCTTAGGATTAATACTAATGTTAGCTATGAGTGTTGCCTATTAGTCTTAACAAACAGCGTTGCCAGCACTGTCTGAAGGCCCAGTCTGGTGTGGTGTATCACATACAACTCCCTTCAAGGTGCGCCCAAAGGAAGCTCTCTCACTGAACACAGCTTTTATAGACATGGCTCTCTTCTAAACTCCTGCTGATGTCTGTTAGTCTGACTGTATGTCCCACCATTTAATTACATCAACCAAGACAAAGGTACACCTGGTGGGGGAGGCTGATGACTGGGGAGAGGCCATGCAACTGAGGGGGCAGGGGCATATGAGAAACATCTGTACTTTCACCTCAATTTTGCTCTGAACCTAAAACTGCTCTTTAAAAATAAAGTCAATGAAAATCAATGATCAATCCAACATAGCAGAACTCTTGGGTTTCATGATATGCACATGTGATGTACACTTCCATGCTCCTATAGAGTGGCCAGAACCCTTTCTCTGAGGCAAATAACAGTTATTGAGACTCATTATCATAGTCAACAATATGGTGCTAACTAAACATGGTGGCAGGTGAGAGCTAGATTTATTGGTGGGATCATTGCATAAATGATCTAACCACTATGCTGTACAACTGAAAGTCATACATTACATGTTAACTGTAACTGAAAATAAAGTTAAAAGAAAGTATTAACTTTGATAGATATTTTTAGAAGTCATTTTATCCTCAGTAATTCATTCTATCAGATAAGAATTAATACCGCCATTTCGTAGACAAGAAAACTGAGTCTTGGTGAAGAAATTTACTTAAGGAACTTGTGAAGGTGATAGTCTAGCAACCTGTAGCCTCTTGGAGACATTATTACAAATCCAAAACTGCATTTCTTTCCACTAAACCACGGTGTCGAGCCCCTAAGTATCAATCAATTCAGTATCTATCAGTTCATAAATCTGAATGAGTAGGTTTACCCTTGTGATCTCTGGCCCTTAAAAAAAATTAACGGAAAGCCCAGAGCAGCTACCCTTGTCTACCGCCTGCTCGTTGAAACTGGAACAGCTTTGAGATGCCTCCAGCTTACTGTAAAAATATGTCCTAGCCTGACCAGGTAGCTCTGCTGATTACAGCATCAGCCTGATATGCTAAGGTTGTGGGTTTGATCCCCAGTCAGGGCACATATGCACATACAAGAATCAATCAATAAATGCATAAATGAGTGGAAGAACAAATTGATGTTTCTGTTTCTCTCTCTCAAGTCAATCAATGAAAAAAGTTTTAAATATATACTCTATAAAGAGAACCTCAACCAACATTTTAATAGCAATGATGAAAGAAACGTAACGGCAGATACTAAAGCCGAAGTCTACATGAGACTTGTTTGTCCCCTATAATAAGGTTCTGGAAAAGGAATGCAACCTGTTCCAAATACCAACAGCAGGAACTGGAGACTAGACCAGAAAACCTGCACACGTGAACCAATGCCGTCTATGGCATGTCCTTCTGCATGTGATGATGAAACCAAAGGCTGATACAATTGTGATTTTTAAAAATTACGGCTGTCTTTTTATGTAAGAGCAATGTGCAAAGGAGAGACAGAAAGTTAACACGTCTCGCCTATCAATTAAAAGGTCCTAAGAAATCTAGCCTTCTTCACCCGATTCAGTTATTCCACATGTAGGCAGCAGCTCAGTAGGATTAAATTTTCTCTGAGGGAGTAATGTAATTTGTGTCTGGCACACAATTAACATGCTCCTGAATGAATAAAAGGAATGAATGAATTTTCATTTGCAAACAAATTAGAAATATAAATCCATCCATGAAAAGAAAGGCTAGTCTCTTAACTGACTTCACCTTTTATTTTTTTCAGAGAATGTGCTGACAAATATGTTTAATCTAAATTATACATTTCAGAAAATAAAGACCTGTTTAACTACCTGACTGATGGCATATATTTTGCCTCCCATCATTCACTGTTGTAAGAGAACTTCCGTAAACTGCTTAAAAACATTCCCTGCCTCCCTGCCTGCTACAACTCAAGCCCCACACTTCTGAGCGAGGCATGCCTCACTGCCTCCCCACCCTCATCTCAACTCCCTACCTCTACACCAGCCCAGGCAGAGATGTGATTTAGCAGATTTAGGCAGAAATCTGGACACCTGTAGTTTAAAAAAGAAGGTGGACTCTAGCTGGTTTGGCTCAATGGATAGACTATCAGCCTGCAGACTGAAGGGTCCCAGGTTCGATTCCGGTCAAAAGCACTTCGATCCCCATTAGGGCCATGCAGGAGGCAGCCGATCAATGATTCTCTCTCATCATTGATGTTTCTATCTTTCTCTCCCTCTCTCTTCCTCTCTGAAATCAATAAAAGTATATTGAGCCCAGGAGATTCTGTTGTGCAGCCAGAATCTGGAATTGCAATCTCCCTTTTACAAATAATGAAATTTAAGCTCAGTTATAGATGTTGCCCAAGGTCACATGGCTGCCTAAGAAGGACCTCGGGTCATATGAACTCTTAAAGGCCCTGGGCTCCTCGAGGACAGGGGCGAGAGAGCCATGTCTCTGTATGTCCCTGTTCTTTTCCTCTTTCTTTGTTTTTAGCTTAAATCTGGATGAGAAAGATTAGTTGCCTCGAAAGACCTACTTATTCGTTTAGTTTTAGGCAGAAATACTGGTTTTGTGCTGAAATATACAACATTTGACTTGGAAACTGAGACTGGGGCACTGGATTCCCTCTTGCTTTCTCTAGTCTAGCGCGAACTTGGACCCGTCTCCCATCTTCGTCCTTCATGCTTTGCAACATGCTCTCCTTCTAGGACTTTCAGAATGAATCTGGTGGTAATCCTGTGGAAAACACGACTGGGTGGACAAAGGCACTTGAGAAGGGTTTTCACAGTTAGAGAAATCCAAGGGAGCAGGCGGCAGGGGACCCGGGCTGCGACCGGGAAGAGGTTTGGAGTCAGAAAGTCCTGGCTGGACCCTGTCTGGTGTGTATCACTAGACATGTTACTTGTTTCCACATGTGAAGTGCTTAAAAATTAAATGAATTTGCATAGAAATAAAGTACCCAACACATAATGTCAGTCCAAAAGTTACAGCTCGTAGTAGTAATCCCAGAGTAGTAAGTCCCTAAGGTCATGGACAGTTCTTGGAAACTGTGACTTTAAGCAAAATGACCCATAATGAAACCAATATTGCCACAGACTAATTGATGTAAATAAGAGTTAGGTTCCTATGTCATATTTATGGTCACAAAACATGTCAAAACTTCTAAATAAAGGCCAAAAATACTTGTAATATTAAACACTGGAATACATGTGAGCTACACATACATTTAGGAAAGATGAATAAACACAAGTAAGATCATTCTTTTCCAACCCACTGATTCCAGTCCAAGGTCAAGGGTGGCCAGAGACTATCCTGGCAGCTCAACGTGTATTCCCACCCACAGGCAGTAAGACTGGGATAATGTTGACAAGCCGTTCACCTCACACCTGCACAGGTTTGCAATGTGGGAGGAAACCGGACCCCAGAAGAAAACCACACACACACACACACACACACACACACACACACACGGGGGAGAATGTGCAATCTCTGCCCAGACGGTGGCACCAGCTGGGAATTGATTTTTTTTCTAATGGTATTATACCAAAGCGGTGTTGAATGAAATGATGTGTTCAGGGATCTGATCTGAATTTGTGAGTAACTGGAAGAGGAATACTATCAGAGAAAGTGTGATTCAGGACTAAAGCCATGAACAGCCAGAGGGTGCAGGTTGCAGGGCCACTTCACAAGAATAAAATACAATGGCAGCCCTTGTAGGGTAGCTCAGTTCCTTAGAACATCTTCCGGATGTGGCAAGTTTGCAGGTTCAATCTCCAGGAAGCAATCAACGAACGCATGAAGAGGTGGGCAATAGATGGAACAGCAAATTGACGTTCTCTCTCTCCTTCTCTCTCAGATAAACTCATAATAAATACATACTATTATTAAAAAAGAAGAAGAACTTGCAAGGACTGGTGCTAAATGTGCCAAGATGAGCCAGAACATTAAATCTTACTACTACACCACCCGTGGCTACTTGTCCAACTGATCCAGTCACACAAAGGTGTGTGACCTGACTCCCAAATACCAGCTGGCTAACATGCATACTGCTTCAGTTAACACATTTGTGTTGGACACTTACTCTCATCCCAGTCACAGGGAGGGGGTAGGGAGGTTACAAGTAAAAAACTGTTCCACTCCTCAAAGACCTTGTCATATAGGGGTGGGGAACCATTTTTCCCACCAACGGCCATTTGGATATTTAGAACATCATCTGCAGGCAATACCAAATTATCAACGTAAACATCAGCCTGCTATATTTGGGCAAATATTGAATTGACCCACTCCTAATGCCTTGGCAGGGCCAGAGCAAATGATTCTGGGGGCCTTACACTGCCCATGGGCCGGATGTTCCCCAGCCCTGTTATAACCTAATAGAAAAAAGATTAATACACATGAAACACAGTCACTGATTATCTCAGAAACAGGCAAGCAGGCATCTGGGAAGAACTATGACTATCTTTAAGATGGTCTTATTCCATGCTAATACTCTTATAAGCAATCTCTCGCTAGTAAGTCTCACTCTATCCAATTTGTTAAAGCTACCTTCACTATGAGATAAGCATGTCAGTAGTGTTAAGGCAATCTGGCAGGCACAACTGCAACTTTCTTAACTAAGAAAATATCACTTGTTTAAAGAAGTTCACGAAATGGCTGTGACATATTCAATAAACAAACCATTAAATCTCTCTACTTTGAGTAATAATCAATCCAAATTCAATCATACGAACACAAAGATTATGACCTCACATCGTTTCTACTAAAGACCGGTCTTTAATCTGAATTTGCCCTTCTGAATATCATGATATAAACTAAAGTTCTAATCTCAAAATAGAGCATTTGAAAGAGAACGGCATATTTACTAGTATTTAATGTAGGCCTTTTGCTTAACTTAGTAATTTAGTAATTGAAGCTAAAAACTGTAAACTCTCCATTTATTCATAATTCTAAGCTATTCTTAACAATACATACTATAGGTTCAAACCTTGCCACTAAAAAAAAGTTCATTTCATGTAGCTTATTTCAAAACTGCTGCAAAGCCTTCTGTAAGAGTTTTCCCAGAGCCATGTTTCCTTTACTCTTCACTTCAAACTAAACGACACATGAAAACAATGGGAAAAAATGATAGAAGTTTAGAATTACTATTCCTTAATAAATTCAAGATTTGATGTTTTTTAAAACCACAAACAATTTTCATTTGCACTGGGAATCTGAAAAAGAAACATAAACATTTTTGTCTTCTGACATTGCTAAATACGAAGCAACTAATCCCCAGAGAAAAGTGACATCAATAGCAGTCTTAAAAATTAGAGCTCAAGGCTGCAAAGCAGTAATATATTAGTAACTTTAAGAGCTTACCTATGTATTAAAAATGTATTAAGATTCAAAGAGACAACTATATTCACTAATATTCCATGGCAAATACTTTTAGCAAGGATCATACATTTGTAAGACTGCTGATGTTCTAAAAGTCTAGATTTAAAATAAAACAGGGAATTATAAAAGATATTCTTTTTTTAATTTTTTTTAAAATTATTATTACATAAAGCTTTACAAAGATTAGTACATATATCTCTTTTTCCCCCTGCCCTTCCCCCCGCCTCCCCTATCCCCCAGTGTTTTGTGTAAAAGATATTCTTGTAAAATGTTCCAATCTCAGGAATTTTGATTTCTTATATAAATTCTCTGCAGAATTTTAAATACTCCATGAAAAGACATTTATTTCAAGGTTACTTTATCTACAGAAAACAGACACATGAAAAGCATATAGTTTGTCACTGCAAATCACAGTAATAAATTATTATTCAAGAAGAAAATGTTTATTGAGACACAAAAAGTAAGGAACTTTTCAGATAGGCTTATAACAGTTACCTAAATTTCTCTGTAAAAGTGATTTATTTTTGCTCTACTATTATACAGATTAGAAATAGATATAGGTATCTATTTTCCTATACATAAATGGTCCATAGATATTTAATCAAGAGATTATTTCTCACCGTATTAGATTATTAGTTTTATGGTAAGAATAAGCATTTATACTTTTCATCTTCAAGGAACAATAATTTTTTGCTTTTCTCTTTAAAAGCTGGGAAATAGAACAGTCAAATGTTGGAAAATCTGATCAAGTTTCCATATAAAATCCAGTGAAAGGTATGCTACATCTATTGACACAAACTGCAATTCTACTTTGATTTTATAAAGTTATACTGAGAAAGAAATAAAGAAAACCCTCTTAGCCAACGTGCTAAATGGCAGTCCCCCTTGTTTTCCTTTGTTGTGTTACGAAATGTTCCTACTTGGGGCCCATGACATTACTAGGTCTGTTCACAGTTTCACAGCTCAGAGCCTGACTTCACTGGTAAAGCATCAAGCTGCTCTATCACTTGTAGAGACCTGAAAAGGTGGTTATGGTTCATAAAGTAAAACTCACAAAAGTGTACAGCTGCTGTTCACATTCTCAAAGAAGTCTGCAACAACGATGTCACGGAAAAAGGCTGGAATGTATTACATGTTGCAGACAGCCAAGCCATTCAGTGTCTCATCAATGCCAGTATATAGGCTGCACTGTAAACATTACAGTCGCATTACAATAAGGCAAAACACTCAATAAAGAAAATCAACCGGGGGAAGGTAATGAGGGCCTCTTTATAGTTTTGCCTCACTTACCACTGGAACTATACAAAAAGTAACAACATCACCATCTCACGGTTTGATACCCTATTGTGAACCACAAAGCTTTGCAAAAATTACAATATAAGTCATTAGGCCCTTGAAGGAAAATATATAAGGTCGTCTAAACAAAGAAAACTACTTCCCTTTATTTACCATATATTTTTACATAGAAGCACAATGGATTGAATCCTAGTCTTCAAAGAAATGCAAAGCAACAATACACTATTAATTTTAAGAGTTTTTGCCTTTGTATTAAAAATGACACAGAATGTTAAGTAGTTTCATACTATGGTACAGTCAGAAGAGGAGATGTTAAAAGAGGCATCTGGTTTTCCTTATTTAAGTATTCTTTTACAGGAAAACATACAGACCATTTCCCAAGTGAGAATTTTTAAAGTGATTTCAGAAAAGTATGACTATTGTAAAAGTTTGCACTCTATACATTTGCACCATTTTAACTATTTTACTGAAGTTCCAAATTAGAGAAGAGAGAAACTTGAAGCATCACCTATCCTATATAATAAAAGCCCAGCGACTGAAATGGCAGAATGACCAGAGACCAGAACAACTGTGGCCTCTCACCCTGGCTGGTCCCGCCCCTAGCAGGGACCCCCACCCTGATCGGTGGCATGTCTAGCCTTCAAACCACCCACGTCCCGTCACCCTAGCCAGCTCCACCCCCCAGCAGAGACTCCCAACCAGATCTGAGGTCCCCATCAGGGCAGACTGGCTGGCCCCCACTCATGCACCAGGCCTCAATCCTCCTACATAATAAAAGAGAAACATGCAAATTAACTGCCCCTCCGCTACGCTCAAGCCAGGTCCACAAGTCACACCCACAAGCCAATCAGGAGCAAATATGCAAATTAACCCAACTAAAATGGCAGAGTCCACAGAGCTGGAGTGAACTGGAGGCTTGGGTTGCCACCGGTGATGGAGGAAGCCAAGCTTCCTGCCTGCCCTGGCCTCCACTCAAGGCTACAAAGTTTCAATTATAGAATATAAATAAATCCCAGATACCTGCTTCCAGCCAGACCTGGGCTCTACTCAAGGCTACAAAGTATCAATTACAGAAGATAAATAAATCCCTGGAAAAAAAAAAAAAGGAGAGGCTGGGAGCTTGAGTTGCCAGGGGGTGAGGCCAGCCTAAAAACGACCATCACCCCTCACCCAGGCTGGCCATACCCCCATGGGGTAAGGGTCCCTGCTGGGGGGCTTGGCCAGCCTGAAAACAGCCATCAGCTCCTCACCCAGTATCCCAAGGAGGACCCCCATCTGAAGGGGGTGAGGCCAGTCTGAAAACAGCCATCAGCCCCTCACCCAGGCTGGCCAGGTGGGGACCCCAGTGGGGACCCCCACCATGAAGGGGGTGTGGCCATCCTGAAAATGACCCTCAGCCCACTCACCTAGGCAGGGCAGGCACCCCAGTGGGACCCCCACCCTGATCCGGGACACCCTTCAGGGCAAACCAGCCAGCCCCCATCAGTGCATGAGACCTCTATCCTATATAATGAAAGGGTAATATGCAAATTGACCCTAATAGCAGAACAACTGGGAATGACTAGTCACTATGACACATACTGACCACCTGGGGGCAGACACTCAATGCAGGAGCTGCCCCCTGGTGTCAGTGCGCTCCCACAGGGAACTCAGCCACAAGGCAGGCTGACAGCTGCTGGCACAGTGATGGTGGCGGGAGATTCTCCCACCTCCTCAGCAGAGCTAAGGATGTCTGAATGCAGCTTAGGCCTGCTCCCCGCTGGCAAGTGGACATCCCCCAAGGGCTCCCAGGCTGCCAGAGGGATGTCTGACTGCCAGCTTAGGCCCAATCCCCCGGGGAGTGGGCACAAGTCAGCTGAGGGATCCCCCCAAGTGCACAAATTTTTGTGCACCAGGCCTCTAGTACATAATAAAAGGGTAATATGCAAATTGACCCTCATGACAAAAAGACCACAATGACTGCTCCACCAGTCACTATGAGGTGCACTGACCACCTCTCGGTCCCTTTCCCCAGCCAGCAGGCTCCAACTACCCAATGGGAAACCAGGGGTGGGTGGCAGGGGATGTGGGTGGCACCAGGGCCAGACCCCCCCCCAACTGGTCACCCCACACACAGAGAGCGACCTGCAGTGGGGGTGGGGCCAGAGAGCAGGTGGGAACAGCTGACCTCTCAGCTAATCCCCCTGGCCAGCAGGTCCCAATCACCCGATGGCAAATAGGGAATCAGGGATGGGTGCCAGCGCGGGGCATGGCCGGTTGCGGGCAGCCGAGGAAGATGTCCCTGATCGCAGGCCAGGCCTAGGGACCATGGCCATGCATAAATTTCATGCGCAGAACCTCTAGTGTAAATTATAACTATTAAAATTATTTGAGTGTTCAATGAAAAAAAAAAAAAAAAACAGAACAGATGCAAGACATTGAAAATTTCCTAAACTCAAGTCCCGAATCTGTCACTAATCGTTTCATCTTGAAAAAAAAATTTAACAGCATTCAGTTTTAGTTTCTGCAACTTTAAAATGAATACCACGATAAACACTGATATATGAATCGCCACTTCTCCATAATAGTATTTCTCATCCTATATTCCTTGGGCATGGGAGGACCGAGCATCGGATTGAGGACAGCTAAGCTAATCTAGCTCCCTGTCTTAAGCACTGTACACATATTAATTCCTTTAACGTTCAAACAAACCTGTAAAGTAGGCACTGCTATTATCTTCATTTAGAGGGAAAGGCATGGAGGAACATACATGTGACACAGCTTACCCAGTGTCACACAAGGAATAAATGGGAGAGCGAGAATTCACATAACAGCAAACACCAGAGCCAGCTTTTTCTAGCACCATGCTAGACTACATATACTGGCATATACTTTGGAATGGAAAGCTCTAATTGTTTTAATTTTCTAGTAAATAGGAAAAGTCAGAACTTACTAGTGGAAGGTTTAATGACTGAGGATACTGCAGTACCTTAGATCACAGCAGTTTTAAAAACCAGTACCGTATATAAGTGGAGGAAGTATTAGATATTTCCCTTAGTTCCTCATTAGTTTTATTCTTTCCATAAAATGTAAACATATTTTCAATGTTGCAAATAAGACTATTTTATCTGCATGGACATACTGCATCTTATGCCTGCAGCTGTAAGGCAACATTTCTTAACGCCTGCTTATATTTGGAGTTGTGCTGAGGCTAGAATTCAATCCAATAATGGTATGCCTTAAAGTTACAGCAACGGTTGAATTTGATATCAGCTATAAAATGACATTTAAACATGGTATCAGTTACAAATAACTACAGTTTGAAAATGAGATGTTTCGGGCATGATTATTTATAGCTAAAGGCAAACTCTACTTATCACCCTGGGAAACGGATTTGTATCATGTACTGCTTATTTAAACGGGTTTATTTGGTGGATTAATAATAAGTAAACAAAGGATAGTTTAATGTCAGTAGGGTGAAACATAAATATTCAAGAAGCTCACCAGTTGGTTTAACAACTTGACAAAAGTCTGATCTATTCGTAAAATGTCCTACATGTTCTCAATCCAGTCATATGATCACAAACCAGGTAATTTTACAGATAGAAAAGACCTTGTAATTGTTTTACCTTTCATCAAAGAGGCAAAATATAGGAGATCTTTCCCTCCATTTTAATAAGCCACCTAGCTCTAAAATTTTGAGTGTTCAAACTCTTATACTGTATCTTCCAGCAGCTGTGAAAATAAAATTATCCTGACTCCATTTAAATTCCTTCTTGCCACAACATAAATATACGTGCCAAAATACACGATTCAAAGAAAAACCCATTTATCAGCACTAGAGCTGCACACAAGACAATCCCAGTCTTCCCACTTCTTCCTTCTTTGAGTGCAATAACAACATGCAGGCTCACCTCCAATTAGACTGGCTTTTCTCTCTACCAGTCTTTGGCTGTGCCAGAAAACTATGTAATCAGAGAACTCCTTTTACAGCAAACAGCCACAATGCAAGGTAAGTATGGAAACAGATTCTCAATCATTTGAAATGTTTTGGGCACAGCTGGCAGAACACCTGTTGGAAATGGATGAGTGATATTTGAAACACAAAACAATAGAAGGCAAGCCCTGTTCACACAACCTTTGCTGCACCCTTTTCAGCATCAACAATTAAAAGTTTATTGAAAGGCTCCAATGAAAAAGCAACGAACTAGAATTAGAGGAGCATTTTTTGGGTTTTCTTTTCTCGAAAACAGAGCAACCCAGTGAAAATAAGCTCCCAAAAATGAATGGTTGTCAATTCAACAATCTCACAGATATGTGAAAAAGCTCTATAAAAATGCTGACTTTTGTTTCTTTATGTTGCCCATATTGCCTGCTAAAACTTTGATAACAACTTTTATCTTTTTAAATGTCTAAATATATTTTACAAACATAGGAAATACATATGAAGAAAATATTAATTTTAGCTTTACCATTTTGAACTACTAAATGTTTATTCACTCAAAAGAAGTAACCAGTTTCTTTTTTATCTTTTATCACCTATAGGATAGCCAAGGTTCACGTTTTATAACTAAAATATACAAGGTAGTGAAGAAAGAACCTAGCTGCATATTCATTACATATATGTATACATATATACATATGTATACACACATATACATACATACATACATACATACATACATACATACATATGGTGTCATCATTAAAAGCCCCAACATTCAAATGAAGTATTTGAATTTCTATCTCTGAGAACTCAGAACTCATTTCTAACCAATCAATAATCATTTACTGCATTGTTATAATACACCTGTCCCAAGTACCTCAAATTCAGAGCAACTTTTATGCAATGGGTTAATGAAAACTAAAACAGAGAAATCAGTTAAAAGTCTGTGCCAAACACCAGTCATTCAAGAATGAAAGCTTTGAAGAAAATTGTGAAAGTGAGAATGAATTCAGGGGTGAATTTTGGCGACCAACACAGAATAAAATAATAGAGCTTGGTAATACAGTCAATTCAGCATGAAGGAGAGGAATAAATTTGGTGTAGTTACAGTGGCCTAAGTATATAGCTGACATGGTTTTTAAAAATCTCAAAACACTGAATTGAATAATAATCTAAGTTAACTAGCAATCTAGCTCATATTAAGGCAGCCTATGTGTCTTGTACAACTCAGTAAATACTCTTTCTTCACATCTTCAACAATTGTGATAAAGACAAAAAGGAATCTTTAAAAACGTAAAGCTCTGGTAAGACTAAGGAAATTTTTATCTGCAGGGACTAAGGCATGGTGAAAATTCCAAAGGCAATATTGAAAAAGCCTGAATTTATAAGAAGTCAGAGGGGGAAAAATAACCAAATCTGGTATCTAATTGTATCTTGAATTTGTATTCTGTTATTTCATAAATGTTTGATTTTTACATCATCATCATAACACCACAAATGCATTAGTATTGTTGGCCCAATTCCTAGACCAAAATAAAAAGGGGGGGAGGAAGTAGTATCAAATTAATTTGTAATCAGGATCTGATTCAAGACAAACAATTCATATTAAAGCATTGGCCAAACTAACTAAAACACTGTTGAAATTCTCCAGATACTTTCATGAGTGTTGGCTTTCTTCAATTGTGGTCAAGGTATTCTAAAATGACTTTTGTTTTAAAATGTCTGAAACCAAAACATTTTCCTACATAATAATCTGGAGAAAGTTATACCAACCTGTGAAAATCAGAAAATATAATCAATAACCCTAAAAACTGTAAAATGGCCACTGAGATTTTTTTGCTACATATTACAAAATTGTATGAGTAATATATCACCTCTATCTGATTGCCTCTATCAAGGAATTATGAGAAAATAATAAAGCTATGACTAGATATGAAATATGAGTTATCAGTTTCCTCTGGACCTGACTTAAATAACAAAGTTTATGAATTTTACAAACTTGACAAAATCAAGCACAGATTCATACTGCATTAGTCTAGGAAAATTTCCAAATTTGCAAGTACAATGGGCACTCAAGCTCACTTTCAAATTGCCATTTTAAAATTTTCATGACAACCTAATAATATCACAGACCACTACATTGTCAAGAACCATTAATTTTATGTTGAAAAGTTTAGTTATTACTCTGGCTTTAAACTCACAGTATTGGGTTACCCTTTAATTATAGAAGTTGTGAAATGAGAGCAAGGGAGAAATGTGGGAAAAATTAAAATTTTTAATTGTAGCTCTTTCTGGCTCATACAGAATTCTCATAAGAATCCATCACTTTAAGAATCTGGTTCCATCATCAATTTCCTTAATCATTTGTTGAAAGTTGGTGATTCCCCATTTAGGATCTCAGAGCCTTAAAAAATATTTTTCCTTCTCAAATGGTAGAGGGGACACAGTGACTAAAAGTTCAGATTATAGAATCAGATTGTCTGGATCTTGGGCAAAGCTCAAAAACCTCTCTTTGCCCTAGTCTCCCTTCCAAATAGGTTGTCATAGAAACAGGGGATTGTGGGAATTACAAGGTGCTTTGAAAGCGGGTTTGGTAGTGGTAAACACAGCCATTAATCTAATCGTTTTCTGTGGTGCCGCAGATTCCACAGTACCTTGAAGCTACTATCTCCCTCATTTGAAACCCTTGAACATGTTCCAATCCTAAGTTCCAAGGACCAAAAAGAATTTGTAAAAATCTGCCCTAGCCGGTTTGGCTCAGTGGATAGAGCGTCGGCCTGCAGACTGAAGGGTCCCAGGTTCAATTCCGGTCAGGGCATGTACCTTGGTTGCGGGCACATCCCCGGTGGGGGGGTGTGGGAGGCAGCTGATCGATGTTTCTCTCTCATCAATGTTTCTAACTCTCTACCCCTCTCCCTTCCTCTCTGTAAAAAATCAATAAAATATATTTTTAAAAATAAATAAGTAAATAAATAAAAATAAAGATCACAGTGATTCTGGACTGAGATTGAATATAAGTACTTGCTATTTCTCCCATGAGGACAAATAAAAACTCTGGACACCATCTACAAAACGTGCACAGAAGACCATGGTATGTGCAAAGGAACGACATGGGTATATGTTCCCTAAATTTCCTTTCTGCCTCATACATCCCAGACTGAGTCAGCTTCATCTTCAATACACTCAGGAAACTCATATGAAAATGAGAAATGTATAATGCATATCGTGGCTGCAGATTTCCGCGTTTATAGACTTAATCACTTACTGTCTGTGAATCTCCTGCTCACTCCAATTCATTTTCTCTTTTTTAAATTTATCTTTATTATTGAGAGTATTACATATGTCCCTTTTTATTCCTCCATTGATCCCTTGTCCCCCAAGCTCACCCCACCCTAGGGCTTCACTGCTCTATAGCCTGTGTCCATGGTTATGCATATATGCATGTAAGTTCTTTGGTTAATCTCTTCCCACCTCCCACACCCCTGTCCTCTGAAATACATCCGCTGCATGCTTCAATGTCTCTGGGTCTATTTTGCTCCTCAGTCTCTTTTTGGATTCTACATGTAAGTGAGAGCATGTGGCACCTGTCTTTCTCTGACTGGCTTATTTCACCTAGCCTAACACTCTTCAGGTCCCTCCATGATCTCTCAGGGGTTCAGAGGTCTTTCTTTACAACTGCATAGTATTCTACTGAATAAATGTACCACAGTTTTTTATCCACTCATCTACTCAACTTAAATCCTTCTCCCTGTCCATCTGCGAACTAAGGAGTCTGACTTGTTTGTGATGTCTTCATTTCTGGTTTTGTTTTCCTTTTCCCCACATGGGTGCACAGTTTTCTAGTTGCAACATCTTAGATCCCAATAAACACTATTTACAGCTATTGTTTAAACCCAGCCCAAGAGAAGTTACCTTACTGTCACTGTAAGATCCTTCTGTCAATCATTCCCCTTCCTACTCGGGCATCTGCATTTAGGGCTTAATTATTCAGTGCAGATTTCACTGTGCATCTCTTTCCAACACATACCAAGAACCCACCTCAACTTTCATTCATTGTTCTAATTTCTCCTGTTTGATCTGTGGCCCTTTACAAATAAAAACAATCAATACTTGGCTTTATACTAAACCTACATAAACAACCTAAGACTTACTAAGGCACACGCCTTCACTATCCCATTACAGTCTTATCTAGTTCATGAAGCCTCTATCATACTTAAACTTGACCTTTGCTCTTTCTCCACCTACTGTATGTAGGTATATGTGCACCTGTATGAGTATATGTGTACGTATATCTATTAAACTTTTATGATATAAATAACTCCTTTGTACACTATGCTTTATCTTGCATTCCCTAAATATTTCATGTGTTTAAGTCTTGTCCACCAAACAAAATCACAACCTTATTGAGAGGAACTGAATCATATTCTTATAATTTTTGTTCCATAATAAATATCATCTGCTAAATATGAAGCATGCATTAATTTGCTTATTCAACACATGACAATTGAAACCCTACTAGTTAATGTGCTGAGGGCTGGGGATAAAGAGGGAAACAGAAGGCAGTGTCTATACAGAAGGGGTTTACAGAGCACTATAAGAGAGCCAAAGAAACATGTTAAAACTTATGTAGACAATCAAACCAGAGATGTATTCAAGGCTTATAGGAGGAGAGAAAGGAAGTACCTACCTCTGCCAGGGAAAGAATGATAGAGAAAAAATATTTTCTTTAAATATAATCATGAAGGATAAATAAAAATTTTCTAAGTAAACAGTAAGTAGGAATGGCATTCAAGAAACAGAGAACAGAAAGTGCCAAGGAACAAAACCATGAAAGAATGAGCAAGCAGATGAACTCAGAAACTATACAAAATTCATAGGCTATGAGTACAGGTATAGGGAGGATAGAGCCACGTGACAAGATTAGAATGTCCAGCAAGGATGAGATGAAGCTGAAGGACATAATCTTGGAGGCATCCAAGGACATATATGCTAAAGGACATAATCTTGGAGGCATCAAAGTCAATGAAGACAGAGTGGGTTTGGATCAGATATCCTTTCTGCTGACAAAAAGGTGGACAGTTTGGAAAGGGAAAAAGTGGACAGATTTTAAGAAGCTATTTTAGAGTATAACTGAGAAATGATAAGGATGTGAGAAATGGAATCATAATCATTGAAAGCATAGATATGGGTGAATACAATTAAACTGAGTGAGTAGGGAGAAGAGCCAAAGAAAAGACTCTGAACAACATCAACATATAACATGAATTGTTACTGAAAATCAAATCCATTCTTAGTTTGAGAATAAATGAAATATTTTTCTACCTTTAAAAACTGCAGTTCCCAATGAAAAAAAAAAACAAGAAGAAACAGGTCAAGAATAACTTTAAAGCCTAAACTGGAAACTATGCTTATCTATCTACTGATCTTCGACTGTCTTTCAAACACGACATGTTCCAATGTTCATCTCCCCTGCCCACCTCCAACCTGTCAAAGTGAAGGGCTGCAAACATACCTGTTCATCAGGTTTTCTTTTAAAAATGGGTACAAATAAAATTCATTTGCAGGCAGTACATAAAGTCCACCATCATGCTTTTCATTTGGCCTCTATGCCATTTGACTTCTTGCCTCCACCAGTACCACTCCCTACACACACACACACAAATTCAAATGACTTTGTTAACACCTTAACTAATTTGTATGTGGCCTCACTAGACATATGGTGAACTGTCTCAATATAAGTTGATACACAAAATCAATTTCTGGTCTTTCCCTTAATATCAATGATTTAATTTCTAAGAGGTGTACTATCAGGCCAAGTCTGACTTGATTGAGAATACCAACCAGATAAATATGCTGCTGATATCTATAGTGCACAATGCTCTTGATGATTCATGGAAGGTACACCCACTTCTGACACATTCACTCTCTTGACCACGCTGAAACCTGCAAAATAAAAGAAATAATAAGTAACTACAAAAACTGTCCATGTGAGGCTCACTTTACATTTCAATAAAAACAAAACAAAAATGCACACACCTAAATCTTTTACTCCACTACTGGAGGCAACATAACTTTAGAAAGCAATTTCCCCTGAAATCATATGCCAATATTTATTTATTCTGTTCATTTAGCTAGTATCCGCTGAGCATCAACTGTGAGCATTATCGACTCTGAGTATGTCGATGCAGCACACCTATACTGAGAAGTGCATGAAACTCTTGTATATGCCGCCTTCGGGTGAACTGACTGCCAATAAGTGAATGAGGACAGCCTCTACCAAAAGGCTACCATCACATCCTTTAGTTCTCAGGTCTACCACAGCCTTCCTGAAAGCTATTTTCAAATACTATCCTATATAATAAAAGGGTAATATGCAAATTGACCCTAACAGCAGAACCACTGGGAATGACTGGTCACTATGATACACACTGACCACCAGGGGGCAGATGCTCAATGCAGGAGCTGCCCCCTGGTGGTCAGTGCTCTCCCACAGGGGGAGCTCTGCTCAGCCACAAGCCAGGCTGACAGCTGCCAGTACAGCGGTGGTGGTGGGAGCTTCTCCTGCCTCCTCAGCAGTGCTAAGGATGTCCTACTTCAGCTTAGGCCTGTTTCCCGCTGACAAGTGGACATCTTCCAAGGGCTCCTGGACTGCCAGAGGTATGTCTGACA
Organism: Murina feae; assembly: GCA_004026665.1. NCBI lineage: Eukaryota > Metazoa > Chordata > Mammalia > Chiroptera > Vespertilionidae > Murina > Murina feae. The sequence goes on along the minus strand of PVJC01008267.1, from coordinate 19,057 downwards.
GCCAGCTTAGGCCCGATCCCCCAGGGAGTGGGCCTAAGCCAGCAGGTGGACATCCCCCAAGGGGTCCCAGATTGCGAGAGGGCACAGGCTGGGCTGAGGGACCTCCCCCCCCCCACCAGTGCACAAATTTTTGTACACCAGGCCTCTAATGGAAACAACATCTTAACACATTCCAGTCGCTCTCTATCCCTTTACCCTGTTCCACCATCTGCATCACAGCAGCCTTGTCTTGAGTTCTGTTGTTATTCTTTGTGTTTACAGTAGTCCCCCTTATCCACAGGGTATATGTTCCAAGATCCTCCCCAGGGGGTGCATATGTAACACTGTGTTTTTTCCTATACAAATATACCCATGAAAAGTTTAATTTATAAATTAAGAGATTAACAACAATAACAAATAATAAAATAGGCCAACTGTAACAGTATGCCCAAATAAAAGTTAGATGATAACTGAGATGGCGACTCAGTAAAGAATGGGTGGGTAGTGTGGCTACTCTGGACAAAGGGATGATTCACATCCCAGGAGGGATGCAGAGGGACAGCAAAATATTTCATCACCATACTCAGAACAGCATTCCATTTAAAATTATAAATTATTTCTTTCTGGAACTTTCCATTAAATATTTTTAGACTGCAGTTGACTGCAGATAGCTGAAATCTTGCAAAGTGACTCCTCAAATAAGGGGTAACCACTCTACCCTGTGTGACTTCCACTATTGGGCCCTCAGCTTCAGCAGAGCGGGCAACAGTCATTCTTGTTCACCGCTTTATCCTCAGTGCTACTACAGGGCCTGCCATATGCTCAGCAGACATTTGGTGGTCTAATGAATGCTTCCAAATCCACAAATTCTGTTCTAAATAAAATCCTAACAGGAAAGCATTTATTTGTTACCACCTCTCTGTGGGTTCTCAAGATCCAGAGAAAAGCATAACCCTTACCTTGACAAACTAATATGGACAGATTTATTCAATTGAGCTTCTATCCAGTGCTCTGGATTCAATGGCAGTCGAATGTTAACTGCCCTTGAAGTATATTTAAACTGTCTCCAACACGAAGGAGAAGTGAGAAGAGGAACATAAGAGGAAATAAAACTAATCTTCTTACTGAAAGAAACATGAATACCACAGTCGGGAATTCATAATGCAAACACTTTTTAAAATGTCATTCAAGCTTCAAGTTCCTATTTGTTCCTACGAGTTACTGTGGTTGTGAGGGCATCCTCCCTTAGAATAACTAATTCAGAAACTGTGGTATTCTCTATAATTAGGCTCCTCTGGCGGTAAACTGCACGTTTGGGTTAAATAATATGAGGGTTCTGTGGAGCACTGCTATAAAATGTCAGAGAAGAAAACAAACAAAAAGGCACACAGAATCTTGCAATATCGTACTTTCAAAAACATGTGATGGAATAAAGTTCCATTTTCAAAATCTATTTTCTTAAAGAACCCAGTATTAATTGCATGTTGATGTATAAAGCACACAAGGTTGCATTTCTCTACTTTGGATACCAGACTCTCAGTTCCTTGAGTACAGCCCATTGTACGAAATCCCCAGGTCAGGGGTGCAGTAGACAAATTAATTAGTCTATTAAGTCTCAGTCGTATCCTGGCACTGATGTTTAGGTTAGCACCTTCGGCAACAAGTTCCTAATGCTTAACTATGCTGCCATTTGTTCCTCAGAGAAATTAGGAATGAAGGGAAATAAAGAAAACACGGCTGGGACAAGTTCCCACTGACCTAAAGGCAGAAACACGCACGTGAGTCAGGGGTAGATTGGTGTATTCATAACAAGGAGGAAAACTCCAGTTGATTAGTTCTTGCTATTTTAAGTGATTAGGAGAAAAATAAATGGCTTCATATCTAAGGGAAATTTAAATGGCATTTAACACTCTACAAAATCAACCTAAAAAAAGATGATAATTTGCTATGACTTAGCACTAAAGAGAAACCAATGATCTCATATAACGAATCTCTGAAGCGCTTCGTGGGAAGATTAAACACTCTGGACTAAATGTTTGTGAATACTACAAATGACTGAAATGAATGAACCGAATCGCGTATTTGAACACACAGACATGTGAGAATGTGCGAGCGTGCACACACGTGCACACACACGCCCACACACATACCCGCACAGAAGGGAAAAGAAAGGGGAGGGAGAAAGAGATCTATGGCTTATCTTTTATCTTACAGCCATTAGCTACTTGCAGGGTGTTTCTAAAAAATCCAAATGCCATACATAGTTCAAAATTCAATAAAGGCAAAATCTGTTTATTATCTTACAAGACAACATAGCACCTATGCATTGGGCAGGAATTTTCTTTTCTCTTCAAATTTTTCCTTCTCTTTTGTTCAGTAGGGCTATGGTACAGTGAAATGTTTTTGTAGCATCAATGACCCAGAAGAGTGTAAGAGATCAGGTAGGCTCCAAGAGCTGTTTATGCATAAGAATTGGGTGGTGAGATGTCAAGAACAATAATGAGAGGTGAATAACTCGGCGTACAATGACACCATCTGTCATAACAAATACCTGTTACATACTAGGCAACTGCACTGTGCTACAACCGTGATACACCCACACTAAAGTGATGTTCACGTCCAGGCCATTTCAACTCCATCCAGAACGCTGGATGACTGAAAACATGACCACAGTGATTATGTCTTACATTTGTTCCTGAATACCCTATTGTTTGGTTAATTTTCTCCAAACTCAGCACCATTAAATTGAGGATTATTAAAATATAATTACATTTGCTGGGCTTTTACTTCAGAAAAAAAATCTGAAATACTGACATAGAAAAAATTAGATAATAATTTAATATCATTTATAATAGCAAAAAAAAACTGAAATAATGTAAATGCCCCAAAATAAGGAGACAGTTAAATAAATTATCATGTAATAGAATATTAAGAAGTCATTAAATGCCATGCTTTCAGAGAATGTTGAATTCCAGAAATCCCTAGGTTATGGCAGGCACAAAATAAAGAATTGTTAAATGAGTAAACTACAATGCAGTTTATTAAATCATGTGCATATCTGATTCAAATTTTAATATCAATATTCACATTATATTCACATGTATTATATAGATTTTTATATAAGATGCACACTCATACTAAAAAGAAAGAAGCCAACAAAGTGTACACAGAGGTTAACTTTGGGCATTAGAACTACATTCTACACATACTCCCTTAACAATTAGAATTGAAGTGGTTGTAACCACTATAATAATTTGAATCCTGGAGTCCAGTGATGCTTCTTGTATAATCAACAGCCGAATAAAGGATGAATCAGAAACTTCTGGGTGACATTCTCACCACATGCTCAAACCACACTCTAACCAAGTCCAGCAAATTTGATAACCTCCAATATCTTTGCCCCATATATGCTTAATCCCTATTCTTAAAACTGTTTCCTCTTAATATGTGCATAATTAAAATGCCTACTTATCTGAGAGATGTTCAAATACACACTATTTTTCCATCTGTGGCCCTAGAATTTTGTCTTCTGAGGCCAAAACAGGGGGTAGGGGGCAGGAGATGTATGTATTTGACAAACTCATCTGTTTATGATAAACCCCCCTCAACCTTCTTCACATATGGCAATGGATATTTTTCCATCTCTGCTGCAAAGAATCCCATCCTTCCACTTAACAGTTCAATTTCCCTGCCCCCAAAAATATCATTTTGAAAGTGAGTTGTTTTCAACATCGCCAACTTTTTGAACTGTATAAAAGATACAGTCACTCCCCAGATTCTACTTCTCAAATACAAATTACTGTATAGGCAAAGTACCTTCCAACTCATCTCCTATAGACAACGATTTTTGTACCAAAATCTATGTCCCTTAAACATCTCTCTGTGTAGTTTTCTTTCCATCACTACGAAATCAAAACAAATAGCACTTTTTTTGTGCTGTATTTGTGTGGTTACTATGGTAGTGATCTGGATTTTACACCTAGGATAATCCTATTTGGGGTGGGAAAGAAAAGTATGGAACCAAAAGAATAAAATCAGTTAGGGGAATGGTCAGCACCTTTAAACATTTACTTTTCCCCTGGAACAGCCTTTGGCCAAAATCTATAAAACTCTGCCCTGAGTCTTTAGTTTCCTGGAATAAAAGCACTTAGCATTATGATGAGAACACCATGACACTGGCAAAATCAGAAACCCTTTCCCTTGCTCTTAAGAAGCATTAAAATTCTGTTTCTTGCTGTTCCCCAAATTCCCACCTCCCACTTTGCCCAACTCTAGTCAGGCCCTGGTCCAAAGGTTCTAATGACCAGACCATGGAAATGTCATGGCTGACTGAGAGTGATGGACGACAAAGGAGACAGAACGAGCACCTTGCTAGCGTCGCACCTTAAATGTACAGCTCTCCCTGGTATCTCTGAGGGTGCCACTGTAGGTGGCTCATGGAAACAGTAGTTAATGAAAGAAATGTCTTACATTTTCTATTTCCACAGGTTTCCTGATTGTCTATAAAATGACCTCCTCAAATATTTGCATGAAGTGAACCAATGGTTTCCAAAGTATTTTAGAAGTCCCCCCACTCTTAAATAATATCCTTTAAAAAAAAAAAAAAGAAAGAAAGAAACACCTCGTATAGACAACATAAAAACAGCAAATGTGACTGAAGCAGGGAAGATGCAAGGCAGGGCCACAGAGCTCTACCAACAGCCTGTCCACCTACTCCTGGGCCCCCTCACCAGGCTCCTTAAACATCCTTGAGAATTCTAGGGCCCTGGAATCATGACTTGAAAACCAATTAAAGGCATCCTGTCCTTGGAATCAAAGAGTTAATACTCACAGTCTTGGCTATTCTAAGCAATGTAAAAGTCCATGATACACAGTCATTTATAACTTTACAAGTTGTTAGCGTTGCTAACTATTTTCTACAAAATTTTGCCCTCTTGTTAAATGAGGAAAATTACACCACAATGGCATTTTTAACTTGGGGAGTTCATCAAACAGGCCCAAGTTCTTAAAAATGCATTATGTCCTCTTAAATTTGTTTTTGACAGAGGGGGAAAAAAAGCACTATATTTCTTGTTATTAGTGAATTAATTATAAAGCATAAAGTCAGAGGCCAGAATCATGTGAAATCTTATTAGGTAATGGCAATCATTGCAGTAGTTTCAGAAAGGAAAAGAAAAACAAGCATTGATCCCCATGTATCCTAGCTAGCCAACTAAATGTCCAGAAATTTAATACACCCTGCTGCACATTTGTTGAGTTCTCCTAAAACTGACAAAACCAAAGACAGGTTTTAAAGAGTCAATAAAAATGTTTTGTAAAGTACTCTGAATACCTTAAATGTTAAAATAATGCCTCATTTCAAAGAGACGGCTGAATGTCATGAACATTTCTGTGCCATTTTATTATATACTAGAAGCTCAGTGCATGGATTCGTGCACCAGTGGCGTCCCTTGGCTAGGCCTGCGGGATCAGGCTGAATCTGGCTCTCCGACATCCCCTGAGGGGTCCTGGATTGCAAGAGGGCACAGGCCAGGCTGAGGGACTTCACCAGTGCATGATTGGGGCCAGGGAGGGACATGGGAGGTTGGTCAGCCGGGGGAGAGACCACGGGAGGGCTCCAGGGCTGTTTGGCCATCTCACTCAGTCCTGATCACAGAAATCCAGCAGCAAGTTAACCTACCGGTTGGAGTGTCTGTCCCCTGGTGGTCAGTGCACATCATAGCAAGCGGTTGAGCAGCCTTAGCATATCATTAGCATATTACACTTTGATTAGCTGAACAGCTGACCGCACAACTGGACATAGTATATTAGGCTTTTATTATATAGGATCCTCAAGAGACAGTCTCTTGAAATATTAGCATTTAATCATTTCCTACTTAAAAACATGAATTTTAATAGCTAATGTCACATTCTAGCATAACTGTTGATGGCTTTTCTAAATTATTTGTACTTATAAATCTCACCAGGCAGTGAGTTACTTCAGAATAGAATGTAGGTTCCATTGATCTTAGTATGGTTACTCATTAATTCATTTAACATTCCTCTTGTGCCCTTACTGGCTTTATGTTAAATACTTACAAGTAATAAGTTTATATGGCAAAGCATCACAGACCCCCTCCATAAATACTAAAAGTGTAACAAACAAATTATTTCCATACATTGTCTTAGAGTTCAACACTGTGTGTCACAGGAGCACAAGGGAGGGACAGAGAGCTCACTTGGAATAGCAGGGCCCAGGGCAGATCTGAGCTCCCGTGGATGCTTCAGCTAAGTTCTGAAGACCACTGGGAGCTAATCACAGACATGTGATGAAATTCAAGATCAGCACCATATATTCAAGAGTCTCATATGCCATTTGAGTCTCATATGCCATATGACAGAGGATTTTGCATTTTATCCTGAGGAACTATTTAAGAATGAGTTTTTGTTAAGTCACCTTGACGAACAGATGCTAGAATGGAAGGAGCAAAACCAGCTACAGGGAGACCAGTTAAGGGACACGTATGGTGATTCAAAGTGAGAAAGCAGGGGTCTTAAACTAAGGCCATGGAAATCAGAACAGAGAATGGTGGCTATACTTGAGAAGTATTAAGGAAACAAAACAGGAAAAATTTAAAAACTTGGGTTGAGGAGATAGATAGCAGTGAAGATATCACAGACAATTCCTAGGTTCCTGGTTTTGGCAACAGGGAGAATAATAGTGCAGTTTGCTAATGGAGTGGACACAGGAAGAGCAGCAAACCCGTTGGGATTAAACTGCAGTGGTTCTCAACCTTCTGGCCCTTTAAATACAGTTCCTCATGTTGTGGTGACCCCCAGCCATAAAATTATTTTCGTTGCTACTTCATAACTGTAATGTTGCTACTGTTATGAATCGTGATATAAATATCTGATATGCAGGATGGTCTTAGGTGACCCTGTGAAAGGTCGTTTGACCGCCAAAGGGGTCGAGACTCACAGGTTGAGAACCAGTGGATTAAAGGAAGGAAAATGACTTTAGCTTGGGACATGGGGTTATGTCAAACTTGATGGTCCGGTGGACATTCTAAGTGGAGATGTACAGAAGTCACACAAGAGGGCCTGTTCCATGGGGGAGAGACCTGTTCTGGTCATATGAGAGCCATTAGCATTTAACACTAATAAATGAAGTTAGGAACATGGACCGAATGAGCAGGAGAGGGCCAGGGAAGAAAGCCGAAGACTAAACTCATGGGAGAACCAGCAGGAGGCAGAGGGATGGAGAAACCTGCAAAGGAGATATAGAAGCATCCATCGGCACAGGTGGTGAGAAGTGGGTTAGGAGAGCACAGAGAACAGTTTTGAGACAGGAACACTGAAGATTCATATGATCCTGAGATACAGCAAAAGGACTAAAAAGAGGCCAACAGATTTTGCAGCAAAACAGGTAATCCATGACCTTGGCAAAAATAGTTTTAGCGGTGAGATGAGAACAAAAGAGTAACAAAAGCTGCTGAAGATAAATATGATGCGAGAACAGGAAAAAAAATAGTTGGTGACCTTGTACATATGAAATTTACCAGCTATTTCCTTTTTTAATTCAATTTATCGGGGTGACATTGGTTAATATGATCATACTAGAGGCCTGGTACACAAAATTTGTGCACTCAGGGGTGGGGGGTCCCTCAGCCCGGCCTGTGCCCTCTCACAGTCTGGGAACCCTCGGGGGATGTCCACCTGCTGACTTAGGACCTCTCCCCAGGGGATCGCCCTAAGCTGGCAGTCAGACATCCCTCTGGCAGCCCGGGAGCCCTTGGGGGATGTCCACTTGCCAAAGGAGAGCAGGCCTAAGCTGCAGTCTGACATCCTTAGCGCTGCTAACGAGGCAGGAAAGGCTCCCACCACCACTGCTGTACTGGCCTTTCTCCCTCTCTGGCCCTTGAAGCAGCTATGGCCACTGTTGATCAGGCCCTCTCCCAGTGCAGATGCATGGAGGCCCTTGCCGCCCTACCCCCGACATTGTGAGCACACAACCTCTTGTCTGGTTGACCCATTAGGGCATCCTCATTAATTAGCATATTTCTCTACTATAAATAGACTACAGGCCTGTTACACAAAAATTTGTGCACTCAGGGGGGAGGAGTCCTTCAGCTCGGCCTGTGCCCTCTTGCAGTCTGGGACTCCTCGGGGGATGTCCACCTGCTGGCTTAGGCCTGCTGGGGGGAGCAGGCCTAAGCTGTCAGTCAAACATCCCTCTGGCAGCCTGGGAGCCCTTGGGGGATGTCCACTTGCTAGCAGGGAGCAGGCCTAAACTGAAGTCAGACATCCTTAGTGCTGCTGAGGAGGCAGGAGAGGCTCCCACCACCACTGCTGTACTGGCAGCAATCAGCCTGGCTTGTGGCTGAGCAGAGCTTCCCCTGTGGGAGTGCACTGACCACCAGGGGCAGCTCCTGCATTGAGCATCTGCCTCCTGGTGGTCAGTATGTGTCATAGTGACCAGTCATTCCCAATGGTTCTGCTGTTAGGGTCAATTTGCATATTATCCTTTTATTACATAGGATAGATAGATAGCTAAGATCTGGAAATAGCCCAGGTGACCATCAGTAGATGACTGAATAAAAGAGCTGTGGTACATTTATACAATGGAATACTACGCAGCTGTAAAAAAAGAAGGATCTCTTAGTCTTTGAGACTGCATAGAGGGATATGGAGAGTCCCTCTATGCAAAATAAACCAATCAGAGAAAGACAAGTATCACATAATCTCACTTATATGTGGGACCTACTGAACAAAATAAACTGATGAACAACATAGGTTCAGAGACATGGCAACATGGAACACACTGACAGATCTCAAAGGGAATGGAGAGGGGAGTAGAAAGATACTAACCGAAGAACTTATATGCATAGCCCATGGGCACAGACAATAGTGTGGTGAAGGCCTGGGGTGGGGCAGGAGCCCAGTGGATGGGGGCAAAAGGAAAAAAATGGGGGACATCTATAATTCTCCCAACAATAAAAATAACTTTTAAAAAAGAGGTGGTACATATATACAATAGAATACTACCCAGCCATAACAAAAGATGAAATACTGACATTCTAGACAACATGGATGAAAATTAAGAATACCAAGTATTTCTAATTTACTTTGCTCCACTTCATGTCACCCTGCCCAAGTTTTAAAACTATAACACAATCCCCCAAAACAATACCAAGAAACAGTTTAGGATGGCTTCGACTACAACTGAAACCTCAGTGGGCAGGAAGAGAAGTGCTCTGGGACATTCATTACAATAAGCACTTAAGATTCATTTAAACCATTACTTTAGCCAAGTTTCAAGTTCCTCAGTTTAAAGCCACAATTGTTAGGAGGCACAGCCTTGGTTGGTTCTAGGTGTATGTGTTAAGAAAATCAGTCAATGATTGTGTCACAAATCATTTCATTTGTGTGTGTGTTTTTAATAAATCTTAAAGGGCTCAATAAAATCACTTTACCTCTGTCTAAAATATTTGTAAAACTTACAAAATACAAACATATCATCATGCTGAATTAGGCCATAGGTTTTGTGTGATGTAGTAAAGTCACCCTAACTCATCATTCAATTGATTATTAAATACTAGAAGCCTGCTGCAGGAAGATTCCTGCAAGAATAGGGCTTCCTCAGCCTATTCCTGCAAGAATAGGGATTCCTTAGCCAGAGGGAAGCAGAGAAGCGAGCAAAGCCACCGAGGCGTGCTTCACTCCCTTCTCCGCTGCCTCACTTCCTCTCATCTCCGCTGCCTCGCTCCCTCCCATCTCCGCTGCCTGGGCTCCGTTCCCTTTTCCACTGCTTTGCTCCTTTCTGCAGCACTTGGCTTTGTTCTACGCTGTCTTCAGTCTTCATTCCATGCCTGTGTATGCAAATTAACCACCACCTTTGTTGGGTTAATTTGCATATTGCTCTGATTGGCTGGTGGGCATAGCGGAGTGACACCAATTTGCATGTTATTCTTTTACAGGTGTAGAATAATTGCCCCAGCTGGTTTGGCTCAGTGGATAGAGCGTCGACCTGTGGACTGAAGGGTCCCAGGTTGGATTCCAGTCAGGGGCATATGCTTCAGTTGTGGGCACATCCCCAGTGGGGGGTGTGCAGGAGGCAGCTGATCGATGTTTCTAACTATCTCTCTCCCTTCCTCTCTGTTAAAAAATCAATGAAATATATTTTTAAAAAAATATTAATTGCAGTACAGGAGGTTTTTATCTTTATATCACCCATTAAATATTGCAATTAAGTCTAGGAGCTTAAAAGAATTAAATAATTGCATTTCATCATTTGTAAAGAACATACACAAAAGTCCTTGAAAAAATAAAGTATCTTAATATAAAATATCTGGCATAAACTAAAGACCAAAAAGCAAAAATAAGGACCTGTTTTACATGTCTTCTTAAAATGTGTCAATATCTAAGACCACGTCAGTAGTCCAGGCCAGCTGTCTTCTTCCCTAGCACCTGACCAAACAGTATTTTCCCCTTTTCTTACAAGACTTCATTGGCATGACAGACCTACCCAGTGTTGTCTGAAAAGAATCAATTAGAAATTAGATGAGATCTCAACTCCGAACCTTTTTCAGTTTACCAAGATTAAAATGTAACTGGTGTGCCATCAAGCTCATACAGGTATTTGCATATAACTCCAAATCTAAGAAATTTATAAAAGAATTTCAAGTATCCATTAGAATGACTCGCAAATACAAACATTAAAAAAACAACCACACATACACACACACACACATTTACTCATCAGATGAGGCATTTACCTTCTAGAACCAAGGAGCGGGGGAGCATGTGAAGTCAATTTTACCTAATTCCTGTTTTCTCTCCACAAACAGCTCCTTCTTCTAACCCCTACTCCCCAGATTCTGTCAATAAGATAACCAACATTCCAGCATGGCTGGCGTGGCTCGGTGGTTAAGTATAAACCTATGAAAGAGGTCCAGGTTTGATTCCCTGTCAGGGCATATGTCCAGTTTGTAAAGTATAAACATTTTTAACTTAAATAATACTTCAGAACATAGGAAAGCTCTTTGTTAAAGTCTGGTTAGCAAGCACAACAGAAAAAAAATAATAGAACAGAGCAATATAAGACTCAAATATGATCATGTAATTTTTCTTTATAGATAAGACCAAGAAGAGTTTGATGCCAAAATCTGCAAAATCTGTAAAACATATGCTGGACCCCCAGTGTGGGGCATGCAGGAGGTAGCTGGTCAATGCTTCTCTCATCTTTGATGTTTCTCTCTCTCTCTACCTCTCCCTTCCTCTGTGAAATCAATAAAAAGATATTTTTAAAATAATAATAACCAACATTCCAAAGACACACAGCCTCAAAACTTTGGAATTTTCCTTAACAACAGTCTCCCTCAGCCTCTATATTCAAAGAATCGCCAAATACAATGGATTCCACATACTCAAGGTGCCAGGTATTTGTCCCTTTCTTTCCATTGCTTCCTCCGGGATGCAGTTAGGCCCTTTACTGTTTGAGCAACTTCCGAATGCATTCCAGTTCTTCCTAAGGAGTTTCAACTGCTCCCCATAAAGTCCAGTTCCAAGTTACTGCTTTCAAGCCGTGAGTGATTCCCCTCTGCCTAGCGAAGTACACGAAACACTCCTTGACCTGGCATTTAAGACACAGCTACATGCCAGTTTTCTTCATGAACAACCTATTTAAGGCCTAATAATCTGAAATTCCCTGTCTTCACTCATGGCATTTTTGCCAACTGAAAGTTCTTCCCCCATCTCCTCTCGCCAAAAAATGGCTGCTTAATGCTTCACTAATCTCAAGCATTTGGTTCCTTCATAATGGTTCCTTTCCCCAGCTGCTTCTGACCCTGTCCTTCGATGAGCCCTCACAGAATGCCTGTGTCCCCTATTCCTCCTACATATGTCTCTGGTTTTATTTTTGCTTCTGTCTTCTGCCACTAGTAATCGGCTGGCTCCAGGAGGGCAGGAAAAGTGCCACATCTATTTCTCATCTCAAGGCATCTAATGATCGATCATAGTAACACTGTCAGGACTTGCTGCATCTAATAGAAAATGCTCATGCATTCCTGCAGGTTTGGAGGCAAATCAGTTCATCACCAGGAGTGAACGAACTGCTCTGTCATTTAGCTTTTATGGCTCCTTTTCTGTGAACCAAGCTGATTCCCGCTGGTTGTGTCCAGATTATCTGAGTTTACCAGTTACCTGTCGGTGAAACTTAGGAAATTTGGATGAATAAATTACATACAAATAACTTTCAAGCAGAGAAAGTAAATATTAGGCCAATTTTGAGACGGGAAATATCTTTTTTAAAGTAACTCCTATTATTCTACCATAGGAAAAAATAATCTCTCAATAAGTTAAAAAGAAAAAAAGAAATGCTTTAAACATGTGTTTTACAAAGCGACACAAGTAAATTTGAGGCCCCCTGTTTTCTAAATTTTATCTACTAGATTTTCACCTTATGAACACGATGAAAAGATACTATTTTAAACTATTTCTTAAACTGCAGAAAGCAAATGTAGCCACCCCATACACTTGCACACAAGCTATAAATCAATATAACACTATAAGATTCAATGAAAATAGTGACAGCTTTAAAAAATGCAACCCAATGTATAGCCAAATAACTCATGAAACTCAGCATGCATTGCTGACTTTGGACATGATCACCAAATTTAACAAGGTGTTCTTGAGAGAAACAAAATAAGACAGGTCCCCGGAGCATCCACTCAAAATGGCAGATGCATCTGAACTCCAGGGCAAACTCCTCTAGGCTAATATTATGGTTGGCCTTAAATTAAGATTGTAAAGTGTAAACATTTTTAATTTAAGTAATACTTCAGAACACAGGAAAGCTCTTTGTTAAAGTCTGGTTAGCAAGTGTAACAGAAAAAAAAAAATAGAGCAATGTAAGACCCAAATATGATCATGTGATTTTTTTCCCTTATAGATAAGACCAAGAAGAGTTGGATACAAAAATTTGCAAAATCTGTAAAACATATGCTCATTAAAAAAACATTAAATGCCCCACAGTGCAATCTGGAGGAGCACATCTATTTTTATAAATAGTATTTCACAAAGTCATTCATCATGGAGTCACGCATATCAAAGCTGTCATTTTCAAAAAGAAAAAGAAATGTGTGCCTTGCAGGTAATCTTTGCTATATGAAACTGGATTGCTGCAAATTGCCATTCACTGAATTCTTTTAAATCCCTGATTGCTGCCTGTCACCATTTGGCACAATCCAATAAAAATTATTTCCCACCAACACCAACCGACCACCACCATCACCACCCATTCAGCTTTAGAAATCTGCTTAGTTCCTTAGCTTATCTTGTTAAATAGATGGTTAAAGTCCTTACAAATTTCCAAGCTCTCATTAAAATCCCCCCAGTACAACATCAGGGTTTCAAAGCACTTCAGTACTTTTCTTTACATGTGAATTTGACATGGGCTCAGAGTATCTTTAAGGCATCTGCTCTAAGTTATTCTCCTAATACGAGGTGAAAGATCTGTGCTGATCTGTGAAACTATTTTAAAATAATTATTTTAACTATTGACAACATTTAGGATTTAGCTAAATAAGGTTAGAAAGCCAGTGTGTTATTTAAAAAAAATAATAAAACAGCAAAACTCGTTGATTTATATTGGGAAAGGCTGCTTAACTTTGGCATCATTAATCTTAACCCTATCATTTGTCCCTATATTTCTGGGACAAAAAGGAAAGAGTTGATCAGAGATTGTAAAATTGAGTAAAAGTATATAACATGATTGCTGTTCTACATATAGTATGGGAGAAATCCACATTCCTAGAGTCTTTCTAAATAGGTAGAGGGAGGTCAACAAATTTCTGATCAAGACAGCATGCGTTTCACTTCTTGGAAGCAGAGGGAAAGAGTAATCCAATATATATTTTGTACAGTCCAACACAAACTCTTCATTTAATAAGTGAGGAAACTAAGGTCTAAGCAGACAGGAGATTTTACTTCTAGGAAAGTAAACTAAGTTAGAAAGATCTAGGCAAAAGTACCAACGGCTTTGAAATATTAGGCAAAATTCGTTCAGTGGCAATGATTTACTCAAATTAACTTACACATAAAGGAGATTTGTTGGCTCCCATACTGCAAAGTTAAGAAGTATGTATGAGCTTTAGATAAGGCCTGATCCAATGATTCAATGAAATAACCAAGGACCCAGCTCCATTTCACTTCTCCACTATACCGTTTTAGCTCATTATGCCAACATAGGGGCCGGCAAATCCTGAGGCTGACTAGTCCCTTTGCTCACCAAGAAAGAAAGCATTGTTGTTCTGAAATATCAACCAAAGCCCTGTGATTCAGCTTATTGAATTGGCTTAAGTCACATACCCAACCTGCATACTTCACTGGAGCCAGAAGGATGAAATACCCTGATTGTCTTGATCTAAACGGCAGGAGGTAAAATCAGTTTCCCTGAAAATTCACAGTCTATCAGAAGGAAACCATGAGCTTTGGGTAGGAGAGAAGTTGGCAAATAAATGTTGGGAGGCAATCAAAGAGTTTACCCCACCAATGAAGTCTGGAACATATTTTGATCCTATATCTGAAGACATTTGCCTCTGCCCTTTTTTTTATAGTCCCTGTTTTGAGATTTTATAATGTTGACAAAGCAAAATAATACATATTTTCTCCAATGTAAGAGTACAGTAAGTTTTGCCTAAAAATATAAAAGCAAACAGTCACTATGAAGGAAATATATCAGATGGTAGGATAATTTCCTTAATTCTGAAACTCCAACTTCACCTTACTTGTCACAACAAAAGTGAAAACAAGTAACTCAAGTGGCCACATAGGAGTAATACAGATGTGTCAAGTAAATGTTTTAAATACCTAAGGGCAGGGAGGAAAAGGAAAAGTATTTTCAGAAGGAAGAGAAATTTCTTCAAAAAATGAAAGAGAATACCACAGTCTCCAACTCAGTATAGGCTAGTCAAGACATAACATCCTGAAATTAAATGCCATAGTAATTGGAAACAACTGAGCCTGGAAGGCAACCCTCTCGAAGGTAGTTTATTCGTGTTAGTTAGCTCCATACTGTACATTTTCCTAATGCCCTTTCCAAGTATAAGACAGACTTTCAGAAAAGCACCATCAAGGAGATCTAGAACTCAAATTACCTTTGTGCTGGAAGATCATCTAATCTAGAACATTTCAAACTGCAAAGCAGAGCAAAGGAGGTTTTATACCCACTCCCTCCTCCCACTACTACATCTCTAAGAAGAACATGCCTGATTTTATGTAGCTACAAAAAAAAATAGCTTCTGAAAAATATTTCATGTGACCAAAGATCGTTGTATCTGAAAGGACAGTTAATCTAATTTTCTTTCTTTTTTAAAATATATAATTGTGGTAAAAACACAACATATGTACCCTCTTAACCAACTGTAAGTGTATAATACGTATTGTTGATAATAAACACAATCATCTGGCTTAAATGAAACTTTATGCCTGTTGATTAGGAACTCCCCATTTCCCTCTTCGCCCAACCCCTGGCAACCACCATTCCACTCTTAAATAATCCTGTGAGTTTAATTATTTTAGATACCTCATGTAATACTAAGATAAAGCATGCAGTATTTATCTTTCTCTGACTGGCTTATTTCACATACAGTAAAATACCCTCAAGGTTCATCCATTTTACCATAGAATGCAAAATTTCCTCCTTTTTTAAGACTGAATAGTACAACATTATATGTATATTAGAGGCCTGGTGCACGAAATTCATGCATGGGGGGCGGGGGAGTGTCCCTCAGCCCACCCTGCACCCTCTCTAATCCGGAGCCCTCAGGGAATGTCCTGATGGCTTAGGCCCACTCCGTGGTTCTCCGTTATCTACAGGGCCCGCTTGGCTGCTGCCTGGGTTACGGTGGGTGATGGCCAAGCAGGTCCTGCTGTGAGCTGTCTGTGGGGCCCACTTGGCCACTCCCGGGTCTCCACAGCAATAGCCAAGCAGGCCCTGCTCTCAGCGGCCGCCCCAGGACTGGAGGACTCCAGTGTGGCTGAGAGGACTGGGCACTGCCATCTTTTGTGTTGGAGTGATGGTTAATCTGCATATTGCTTTTTTATTAGCTAGGATACCATATTTTCTTTATCCATTCATCTGTCAATAAACACTTAATTTCTCTCACATCTTGGCTATTATAAACAGTTCTTCAAAGAATGTGGGTGCGCTAGTATTTTCTCAAGCTACTGATTGCAATTCTTTGGATAAACACCCAAAAGTGAGATGACTGGATCATGTGGTAGCTCTATATTTAATTCTTTGAACAGCCTTCATACTGTTTTCCATCGTGATTGCACCACTTTATATTCCACCAACAGCGTACAAGGGTTGCAATTTCTCCACATCCATGCCAACACTTGTCTTCTTCTATAACAGCCATCCTGACAGGTCCAAGGTGACATCTCACTTGATTTGTTTTCCCCAATGATTAGGTATGTTGAGCATGGTTGTGTGTGTGTGTGTGTGTGTGTGTGTGTGTGTGTTTAATATCTACCTGTTGGCCATCTGTATGTCCTCTTTGGAGAAACGTCTATTCAACTTCTTACCCCATTTTTTAAATCAGGTTATTAGTTTTTTTACTATTGCATTTTTGGCATTTCTAATATAGTCTAGAGATTAACTCTTATCAGAAATCTGGTTTGCAAGCATCTTCTCCCTTTCTGTAGGTTGCTCTTTTAATCTGTTGTTTGTTTCCTTTGCAGTGCAGAAGCTGTGCACTTTGATGAGTCCCATTTGTTTATGTTTATTGTTGCTGCCTGTGCTATGTGTGGCATACCCATGAAATCACTGCCACGATTAACAACATGAAGATTCCCCCATGTTTCTTCTAGCAGTTATTCAGTTATAGTTTCATTCATTTTGAGTTGATTTTCATTAATTTTTGTGTACAGTGTACGATAAGGGTCCAATTTCATTCTTCTGCATATGGATGTCCCATTTTCTAAAACCTAAATTCATTATTTTCCTAAATGGATCTGAGAAACTTAAATCCAAAAAGTTTCAATCACTTTTCAGTATCCAGTATATACACCAGAATTGGACTCTGAAATTCATTCAACAATTTTTATGTATCTACTATTACTATGTACCTAGAGCCGTTTCTGTAAGCCAGTCTGCAGTCACCAAAACACAATGTATCAGAATATCTAAAGAACACCTTCAAGTTTAGTATTGCTTTTCATAAACAAAAATGTTCAGAGTACATAAGCCTGTTGCACTGATATCCCAACTGCTTAGTTATTCAGTGACTGAAGAATCGCTTCTTAACTCTCTTAACCCTCAATTTTCTCATCTGCGAAGAGAAATAACACAGTGCTACTCTGAAGGATTAAAGGAGACTAAAAAATATGAAGTAATTTAGAACTGAGAAAATACCAAATACAGGTTAACTGGTAATAGTAATTGGAAATAACTCAAAACACAAATATGTATTTTATTACCAGGTGGCACAGTTTGTTTTGTTTTCATTAAAAATGAACAGAAGGCCCTAGCTGGTGTTGCTCAGTGGAAAGAGTGTCAGTCTGTGGACTGGAAGGGTCCCAAGTTCAATTCAGGTCAAGGGCACATGCCTGGGTTGTGGGCTTTATCCCCAGTAAGGAGCATGCAGGAGGCAGCCAATCAATGATTCTCTCTCATCATTGATGTTTCTATCTCTCTTTCCCTTTCCCTTCCTCTATGAAATTAATAAAGATATATTTATTGTAAAAAGGATCACAGAAGGATCTTGAATAAAATAATTATAAAGCAAAGTATTTGATGAAGAAAAGCAAGCTGTGTAAAGATGGATTAATTCTACACACGAATATCTTGCATGATTGTAAACATTCTAGAGACCTACACTGGAAATGAGTCAATGAAATAGCACTTTTGATGTGAGTTCTATTGAGAGGTAGGAATCTAATAGTAGCACAGAAGCAGTGCAAGTATTCTATGCAATTTGGCCCTTCTCTTTACTACAACATAAAGAAGAAATGTTATCAATGGTTAAAAGATTGCTTCATAATTTGGGGTTTAACTTCATAGAAGAACTTGCAAATGTAGCTTAACATTTATCATTAATATACATTAGTAAGGCTGGTTTTGTGGATCATACTAAAAAAGGTAATCCTTACTCAAAATAAAGCATAGCAAGGAGTCCTCCAGAGATAAAATCTGATTTTAAAAAGTAATTTTTCATACAATAAATAATAGCAGGCTAACATTATTTTATATGTTAAGATAATTATAATATACATTATTGTTGAGATAAAAATATCATAGAGTCACCATGGTAAAGAGATTACCATTCAAGTTTCCTCTCCGCTTTAGATTTTGCAATCTTATGACCTACTTTGAAAGAACAAACATAATAGTTGCATTAATAAAAGATTATTGCCCAGCCTGTGTGGCTAAGTGGTTAAGCACTGACCCATGAACCAGGAGGTCCCATTTGATTCCCAGTCAGGGTGCATGCCCAGATGGCAGGCTCGATCCCAGGTGAGGACCGTGTGGGAAGCAGCCAATTGATGTCTCTCTCTCATCGATATTTCTGTCTCTATCACTCTCCCTCCCACCCTCTCTGTCTAAAATCAATAAAAACATATTTAAAAAATAAATAAATAAAATATCATTATAGACTACTGATATTATTTTTTAAATATATTTTATTGATTTTTCCCAGAGAGGAAGGGAGAGGGACAGAGAGTCAGAAACATTGATGAGAGAAAAACATCGATCAGCCGCCTCCTGCACACTTCCCACAAGGGATGTGCCCGCAACCAAGGTACATGCCCTTGATCAGAATCGAACCCGGGACCCTTCAGACCACAGACTGACACTCTATCCACTGAGCTAGACCGGCTAGGGCTAATATTACTTTTTACTAGGGGCCCGGTGCACAAAAATTTGTGCACTCGGGGTGGAGGGAGTCCCTCAGCCCGGCCTGTGCCCTCTCACAGTCTGGGACCCCTCAGTGGATGTCCCATGATGGCCCCAGTCTGCCAGGCGCCTTGTGTGTATATGTGTGTGTGTGTGTGTCACCACTGCGGACCTGCCCCCAGCCGCATCTGAGGCTCGGAG
>PVJC01008266.1:0-48992 GCA_004026665.1 Murina feae | reverse complement strand
AAAAAGAGCTTTGCATGTGGGGGACTGGAAGCAGCTTCTCACATTTGGACACAATAGAACAAAACAGTGGGAAATGTGAATGTCTGATTATCTGGACTGGTGGTCTCCCCTATGCCCTGCCTGCCCACTGAGCCATGGATTCTCATTTATTCACAATTCTTTGCATGAAGATGCATCTATCTTATTCCCCAAAAACTGCCCACATAAACTGTCATATTCATTTATGTAATTGTTGTCTGTAAATACAAATTGACTATATTTGCTTCCAAAAAAAATAAAAAATAAAAAAATAAAAATCAAGTGAATAAAAAATCTGATGAACAGAATAAACTGGTGAATATAATAGAATCAGGGGCATAGAAAGAGAGTGGACTGAAAATTCCCGGGGGGAAAGGGGTGTGGGGGGTGTGGGAAGAGACTGGACAAAATTCATACACCTATGGATGAGGACAGTGGCGGGGAGGGTAAGAACCAGGTGGGAACCGGGTGAAGGGGAGCTATGGGGGGAAAGAAGAGGAACAACTAATTTGAACAATAAAGATTTAATAAAAAATTTAGGCAGAGGCTAAATTAGCACCTCCTTAGAGATCCACTTCAAAACTACAACTAAAAGACAAAACAGACATTACCCAGAACCACAGGAAGGCTGGCTGAGTGGAAATTCTACAACTAGAAGGAAAGAGAAAAGCACTGAGACTCAGAGAAGGTGCACACAGAAAGGACTGGCAACTGAAATCAATAATATATATTTTATTGATTTGAGAGGAAAGGGGAGAGAGAAACATCAATGATGAGAATCATTGATTGGCTGCCTCCTCCATGCCCCCCCCCCCCCCCGCACCAGGTATTGAGCCCACAACCCAAGCATGTGCCCTTGACCAGAATTGAACTCAGGACTCAAGTTTGCAGGCCAGCGCTCTATCCACTGAGCCAAACCAGCTAGGGCCAAGGAACCATTTTGAAATATACCAGACCATTCTGTTTTACTTAATAAGGTCTGCCCTCAGAAGAAACTATTTAACCAGAGCCTAAATGACCTGGGGGAAGGTCTAAATGGAACTCCAGCCCACCTAGCCATCCTGTCCCACCCGAGGAGGGGGCAAGGGGCACTGAGAAGTGCATGTCATAGGAGTATAAGTGCTTCTCCTTTCCCCACACTTCACAATGACATTACTAAAGGCTTATTTACTGCAATTCTTTTTACCTGGTTATCAGGAAAAAATTACAAAATGCTAAAGGAAAAAAACCACAGTTGGAAGAGATAGAGAAAACATCAAAAGTGTGTGATATGGGACGTGTCATATAGCAGATATGGCACGGATGCTGGAATGATCAGATCAGGAACTTAAAACAACTATGACTTAGTATGTTAAGGTATCTAATGCAGACAGCATGTAAGAACAAATGAGCAACATTAGTTGAGAGATGGAAATTATATGAAAGAACCAGAATAAATGATAGAGATAAAAATACTAGCAAATGAAGAATGCCTTTGATGAGCTATTGATAGAGTGGACATGGCTGAGGAAAGAATCTTTGAGGATATCTCACTAGAAACCTCCAAAACTGAAAAACAAAGAAAAAAAGACAAAAAACACACACAAAACAGTACAGACTATCCAAGAACTGTGAGACAACTACAGATAGTGTAACATATGTGAAATGGGAATACCAGAAGAAGAAAGAAACATTTGAAACAATTGCTGAGAATTTCCCCCAAATTCCTGTCAAACACCAAACCATAGATCCAATAAGCTTGGAAAACATAAAAATCAGTGTTAAAACATACACCGAGAAAGCTACATTGAGGCATATAGTTTTAAAACTACAGAAAATCAAAGATAAAGAATAATCCTGAAAGGAGTCAGAGGAAATAAACACCTTAGCTGTAGATGAGCAAGAAGAACACTATTCAGCTTCTCAGAAACCACAAAAACAAGGAGAGAATGAAATATTTAAAGTGTTAAGGGAAAAACATCAACCTAGAATTCTGTAGCCTGTGACATTATCCTTCAAAAGTGACAAAACAAAGATTTTTCACAAAAATTAAGGGAATTTGTTGCCAATAGATCTGCCTTACAAGTAAGTTTAGAAGAAGTTCTGTAGAGAGAAAAAATATACATGTCAGAAACTGAACTACATAAAGGAAGAGCATCACAGGAGCAAGTGAAGGTAAAATAAAAAAACAAAACCGTTAATTGATCTAACATATATCTGTACACACACACACACACACGTTTATGTATAAGTGAAATGAATGTTAGCAATTGTGTGTGCCATGCCAGCATGGCCAAGGGTGAACCTGAGGAGGAACGGTGAAGGATTGAAAAAAAGACAGCCAAGAGAATACAGCTGGGGCTCAGTGGATTTCCAGTGCCGGGATGAGGACACTGCTAGCAAGCTGATGCTTTATTTTATAGTCTGATTAAAACAAAGGTAGATTAACATGTATACAAATGTTCTTGTTTTGGCAACACTTGCTGCACCTCCCACAGCCCATTAGCTATTTAGGAAGGAATTAGGGAGGGTTACAAGGTCAGGCTTAATTATTCTAGGAGAGCTCTGGCCTATAGGCTGGGACTTGTTTGTGGCCCTGCCACAGGTCAGCCCGAGGCTTGACCCTACAGCTGCTCCCTACAATTATGGACAAAACAGGGCCACATAGTAAACCAGACAAGCTCAGGGAGACCTTTGTTGCAGCCTTACAAACTCAGAGACCTAAAATAACCACTAAGAATGGTCTAAAATTAAAACTTTTTAACTGAAAGCAGTTAGTGGTGGTAGTCATACCGTAGGCTAGAATATTCCCATGACAAAAGTCAGTTTTTACCTTATCTAAGCCTGTCTGTTATCTTTTGCATCTATGATAACATATCTTTGGAATGTCAAAGTAATTTACTTTTTCTGGACTCCTCACAGCTTGCTCTGGAGTAACTACGAATTCCCTCATTGAGTTCATTGTTGACTGTTAACTATCCTGTACACACCTATGTAAAAGAAGTGTATCTA
Source organism: Murina feae (assembly GCA_004026665.1). NCBI lineage: Eukaryota > Metazoa > Chordata > Mammalia > Chiroptera > Vespertilionidae > Murina > Murina feae. The sequence continues at coordinate 45,983 of PVJC01008266.1, read as the reverse complement.
GCATTTTACTTTTTACCCAATCCTAGAGGTTCCCCACTTTGCCTTCTCCCACCTCCCTAATCTATCACCAATGGATTTCATGTAGCCCACTAATGTCTCTTCTTTTGATTGCAATGTATAAAATAAGGTGCAAAACTGCCATTCTCTGGAGCATTTTCTCAATCCTTTGAGACTTTGCTTCCCAACAATTGTCATCAGTTTGGCTCAAATTCATAAAAATTCTCTACAGGTTTGAATGTTTCAACACAATGGTACAAGGGACGAGAGAGAGGAATTAAAATTAGTTTGTTATTCTAAGGTACTCACTGTCCAATTAAAACCCCAAAAGGCAGAAAAGGAGTGGAAGACAAATAGGAACCAAGGCAAGAAATAGAAAACAGTAACCAATATGATAGCTATTAACCTGAGCACAGTCCTGCATGGCTTAATGTCAGGGATACCTACTGGGAAATATGTCATTAGGTGATTTCTTCATTGTACAAACATCATAGTGTATTTAAACAAACATACATGGTCTATCTAGCATTCTACACACTTAGGCTATATGGTATAGCCTATTGCTCCCACGCTACAAACCTACACAGCATGTTATTATACTAAATACTGTAGGCAATTATAACACAGCTAGAGGCCTGATGCACAAAATTTATGCAAGAATAGGCCTCCCCCCCCACCCCCCGCCCCTGTTGCTAGCACCAGCTTCCCTCTGGCACCCAGGACCCGGGCTTCCCTCACAGTCCCAGCTTTGTCCAGAAGGTTGTCCAGTCTAATTAGCATATTATGCTTTTATTATAGATGGCATTTGTATATCTAAATATATTAAACATAGAAAAGGTATAGTAAAAATATCGTGTAAAAGATTAAAAATGGCATGCTAGATAAGGCACTCACAATGAATGGAGTTTGTAGGACTGGAAGTTGCTCTGGGTGCGTCAGTGAGTAGTGAGTGCACATGAAGGCCTAGGACATTACTGTATACTACTGCAAGCTATAGACACTGTCCCTCCCACAAGCCCTCCTCCTGCTTCCAACAGAACAACAATACTGTCAATGCTGCTCCATGAGTAGGAATTGTGGACTAGATTGGAAATATTGAGGAGAAACTACCTGGGAAAGGCATAAATCACCATAAAAGTGAATGTCAGAAGCAAGTGAAAGGTTACCTGAGGATCAGTAGAAACAAGAAATCAAGATAGATAGAAGTTATATGCACATGCATAATCCATGGACACAGAAGTGGAAGCAGGCTAGAAGGGGTCAGTGGGGCGGGGGGAAGGTACATCTGTATTTCAACAATAAAGAAATTTTTTAAAATAAAAAGTTTAAAAAAAGAAAGATACTTGTGAACACCCATTTAAACACTTTAAAAGTGATGATTTCAATGTAAAAGAATAAGAACGTCCAGGTCAACCAAAAAAGTTTGAAGACCAACAATTGCAAGCATTATTGAATGAAGATGCATGTCAAACTCAAAAACAACTTGCAGAAAGATTAAACATTGCTCAGCAAACAATTTCCGATCATTTACAAGCAATGGGAAAGATTTTAAAGGAAGGAAAATGGGTGCCCATCAACTGAATGAAAGACAAATGGAAAACCGGAAAGTCATCAGTAAATGTTGCTTCAACGGCATGAAAGAAAGTTTTGTGTGTGTGTTTTTTTGCATCAAAATGTAACTGGCAATGAAAAGTGGATTTTTTTTGAGAATCACAAATGCACAAAATCATGGGTTCATCCAGGTCAACCATCAACATTGACTTCAAGTCCAAATTGCTTCGGAAAGAAGACAATGCTCTGCATTTGGTGGGATCAGAAAGGTGTGTATTATGAGCTTCTAAAACCAGGTGAAACTGTTAATACTGATCGCTACCAACAACAAATAGTCAATTTAAACCACTCTTTGATCGTGAAATGACCAGAATGTGCCAGAAGACACAGCAAAGTAATTTTGCTTCATGATGACGCACCATCACATACTTCAAAACCAGTTAAAGACACTTTAAAAGATTTTGCCTGGGAAGTATTAACCCACCTGCTGTATTCACTAGATCTTGCTCCTTCAGATTACCACTTGTTCTGATCCATAGCACACGCACTTCCTGAGCAGCAGTTCAAAACGCACGAAGAAGTGGAAAATTGGGTCTCTGAATGGTTTGCCTCAAAACAAGAAAAGTTCTATTGGGATGGTATCCACAAATTACCTGAAAGATGGGGAAAATGTGTAGCTAGCAATGGACATTACTTTGAATAAAGCACTTTTGGTGTTTCTCTTGAAATTATTGTGTTTTCTTTGATTACAAAATTCGCCATTATTAACTGGTACACCTAGTAAAATTTATATGGAAGTGCAAAAATTCCAGCTAAAACAATATTAAAAAGAACAAATGTGGAAGATGTATGTTTTCCTATTTGAAAACTTAATATGAAGCTATAGTAATCAAGACAGTGTGGTACAGGCATAAATAGGGTCATGGAGATAAATGGAATAAAACTGAGTGTAGAAATAAACCCTTACATGTATGGTCAATTCATTTTTTACAAAAGTATCAAAGTAATTTATTTGGAAAAATAAATTTTTTTCAACAAATGGTTCTGAAATAATTTGATAGCAACATGCAAAAAGATGGATTTAAGCCCTTCAAACCATACACATAAATTGATTTAAAATACATAATAGATTTAAGTGTAAGAGCTAAAAATAGAAAAACTTTAAAAGAAAATAGGAGAACATCTTGATGACCTACCTTGGTTTAGGCAGAAATTTTAGATGACACCAAAAGCTCAATCCATAAAATGTTAAAACTGATAAATTAGAACTTAAAATTTTAAACTTTGTGTTTCCAAAGATACCATTAAGAAAACAGACTAAGAGAAAATAATTTCAAGGACTCATATATGGGATGTATAAAGAACTCTTACAACTGAATAATAAAAAGGCAAACCCCAATTTAAAAATGGGTAAAAAACTTAACACAAATGTCTATAAGCATATGAAAAGATGCCCAACATCATTATTCACTGGGGAAGTGCAAATTAACAATTTAGTGTCATTTCACATGCATTAAATAACTATAATGAAAGACAATAATACAGTGTTGAGGATATGGAGATATGGAAACATTTAGTGAGGTGAGGGGAAATATACTAAAACTGGATTGTGGTAACGGTTACAGTTTTGTAAAGAATGCCTCAGTAAAGCTGTTAAAATACTAGTATAACTGTACCAATAGACTAACTTCCAGTTTATAGTATTGAAACAAATTAGACAATACCACAAGGAAACATAAATAATGTGGAACATACTGTAAGACAAATGACTTACAATGTTAGGACAAAGTGATAAGGAAGCAGGGGACTATTCCAGAAATAAAGACAAAACCAAACATAATGCACAACCAAATATAATGGATCAATTTTGATTACATTCTGCATAAAAAAAACACACACAAAAAAAACAAAGACATTGCAGGAATAGTTGGGGAAGTCTGAAGATAGACTGAATATCAGGTGATAATATGAATACAGTTACGTGTGATGATATTACTTGCTTACAAAATGTCCTCATTCTTAGATGTATGCTGAAATATTTGGGGGGAAGTACCAGGGAGTCTGTAACATATTTTCTAATGGTTCAGAAGAAAAGATGTATTTATAAGTGAATCTAGTTGAAAGGTATTAGAGTTCATTTTGCCTCTTCAAACTTTTCTGTAGGTTTGAAATTTTTGAAAAAATGGAAGGGAAACTCAATTATATTCCTGTATACTAGGAATGACATTTTTTAAAAGATATGATTTATAATATCATCTAAATATATGATATACCTAAGAATGAATATACAATGTACAAGACCCCTTTGATGATTATAAAATTTTATTAAGACAATAAAAAGACTTAAATGAGACATATAAAATGTTCATGGATTAGAAGGCTCAATATAATGATGTAAATTATCTCCAATGGCTTACAGAGTCATTGCAACCCCAATCAAAATCTCAATCGGTTTGGTTTGCTTGTTTAGTTTTTGAGAGGAAATTGATAAGCTGTTTCTAAAATTGATATGGAAGAACAAAGAACCAAGAAGAGCCATAAGCTCTTGAAGAACAAGAAGGTGAGAGAATTTGCTATTCTATGTATCAACACTTTTTAAAAAGGTAGAATAATGGAAAGAGTGTATAGTGGCACAGGAAGAGACCAATTACAAAAAAACAAATAGATCTTTGCACTGATTACCCTTAATATATAACTGAGAAGGCATTGTAACACCATTGGGAAAGGAAGGTCTTTTCAATAAACAGTGCTGGGTCTTTTCAATAAACAACCATATAAAGGGGCAAAAATATTACCTCATATGACTTTTCTGTGTAGGATGAAACTTCAATATGAGAGGCAAAATTACAAAGCATTGAAGAAGAGAATATCAACCATATTCTTACCTAGAGAGTAAAATTTTAAAAAATATAAGACATGCTAACCATAAAAAAACCCCTGATATATTTGAACATACTAAAATGTCAATATATCAAGAACAATGTGAAAAGACAAGCCACACATTGGGAAAAGATTTTGCAGCACAACTCATAAAGGGATATATGTAAGACATATGTCCAGAATATATAAAGAACCCTCTGCAAATTACTGAGAAAAATGGATAAAACACTTTTATACTTCACTCACCAAAGATGAACACCAATAAACACACTGGGTTTTCATATGTTGTCAGTATGAAAGTTCTTGAAGAACAATGTGTATTTTAACATATAAAAGATAGGGGCCCAGTGCACGAAATTCGTGCACTGGGGTGGGGGTGTCCTCAGCCCAGCCTGTCCCCTCTCACATATTGGGAGCCCTCAGGGGGTGTCCCACTGATGGCTTAAGCCCACTCCCTGCTCCCCTTGGGGAGTGGGCCTAAGCTGCAGTCTGGCCTTCCTTTGTGGGAGGCGACCAGGCTAATCAGGGAAAGCCACCAGCCTCATCATCCCACTGCTGCAGCCACTGCCAGTCACCACAGCCACCAAGGTGTTTTCATCAACATGGACTCCAGTCCCTTCACCATGAAGAAATGACAACTTTCTTTAGACATTTTCAAGATGTGTCTTTCATAGGATATGACATTTCTTTTTTTTTTTATCCTCACCTGAGGTTATGTTTCCATTGATTTTTAGAGAATGTGGAAGAGAAGGGAAAAACAGAGAGAAACATCAAAGTGAGAGGAACACTTTGATTGGTTGCCTCCTGCATATGCTCTGACCTGGGTCCCGGCCAGGGAGAAGCCTGAAACCTAGGCACATGCCCTTGGTCTGAATTGAACCCGGACTCTGCAGTCAGCAGGCTGAGGCATTACGCACTGAGCCAAACCAGCTAGGGCAGGATATGATATTTCTTAGCCCTCCAGCAGTGGACCTTCATTTTTTTTCCTCCAGGAGTGTGGTAGAAAAACCCTAGGTCGCCTTTAGGGATTCTTATTACCCAAGCTACTAAGAATATTACCAGTGGCATTCAGGGAGCTTAGCCAATGAGTGGTAATAAAAGGTGTTTCCTCTGTAGTTCACTCCCATCACCGGCTCCACCCCTGCCCAGGCCTATAATGTCTGCCTGAGGCTGCAGGCCTGGGCAGAAGACCCCCAAACTCCTCCGATCTCCAGCTTCACAGAGCCCAGGCCTCTGTGATCACCAGCTCTTATCCTGCCCCCTGCCATTGCCGACTCTGTCCTTGCTCCACTGGCAACCTCTGACCAAGGCTGCAGGCCTGGGAAGCGGACCCCCAGAAACCTGATTTGCCAGCTCCACTGGTGCCCACACCCCTGTGATCGCAGGCTCCACCCCTGCCCCTCTGATTGCTGGCTCTGCAGAACCCAGGCCCCTGCGATCTCTGGCCTTGCCCCTGCCCAGGCCTGAGGGCTCTGGCCCAGGCCTTATGCCTGTGTAGGGCACCCTCATACTCTTCTGATCACCGGCTCTGCCCCTGCCACCTCCGATCACTGGCTCCGCCCTTGCCCATTCCTAAGGCCTCTGGCGAAGGCCTCTGGCCTGGGCAGGGGATCCCCAGCCCCCTCTGATCGCCTGTTCTGCTCCTCAGGCCCCCCGCCTCCCCAGCCATCTGCCTGGCTAACAGGCCTGACCAGTGGCAGGGCTGAGCTGGGTTGGGCGCTACCATTTTGTGGCTCTGGAGGCGGCCATCTTGTGGCCATGGGGGTAGCCATCTTTGTCATGGAGTGATGCCTAATTTGCATATTACTCTTTTATTAGATAGGATGCTCAGCCTCATTTAATGGAAAATGCTTTAAAGCCATGAGATAACATTATACAGCCAACAGATTGGTAAAAATTAAGAAGAAAAATACACCCTTGTTGGGGAATATAAATCTGTGTAAAAATTTCTAGGAAGTAGTTTGACATGATCTCACAAAGTAGAACCTAATAAACTCAATGCCTCTGTAGTTCTGCCCTTAGGTATAGATCCTTTTAAAAATGAATATTCCAAAATACCATACAAGATATCCAGAGCAACACTGTAATATCCCTAAACTGGAAACAATCCAGATGTCGAGAGTTAAATTGTAATATATTCATACAACAAAATAAGCAAACTCTACCTACATATAGTTATATAAACAAATCTTAATATGTTTAGCAAAAGAAACAAGTCTCAAAAATATACAATATAATTTAATTCATATAAATTTCAAAACCAGGAACTAAATATTATGTTTAGGGATATATGTATGGTGGTAAAATTATAATGAAAAGCAAAAAAATGAAGGGTGGAGAGGCTGTTAAAGAGGAGAGAGGGGATTATGATGGGAAGGATTATAAGGGGGCTTAGGAAATGTTAGCAATATTCTATGGGTGGTTACATGGGTTTTCACTTAACGACTATTTGTTTAAAATACACATGAGCATATGTGTATGTTTGTGTATACATACTGTACACATTCCACAATAAGAAAATATTTAAATGATCAGTAACTATGAAAAGATGTTTAACCTCACTAGTAATTAGGTAAATTAAAAGAGAAATAATGATCACTTATGATTTGACTAAAATGTAAAAAATTGTTAGTACCCTTTTTGCCAATGTGGTAAAGAAACAGGCATCCTCATATGTTGTCTGTAGGAAAGTAAATTAGTAAAGCCTTTTTTAAAGAACAATGTGGCACTCAGCTGGCAAGGCTCAGTGATTGAGGCTCGCCAGGAGGTCATGGTTCGATTCCTGGTTAGGGCACATGCCCGGGTTGCAGGCTCGATCTCCAGTGTGGGGCATGCAGGAGGCAGCCAATCAATGATTCTCACTCATCATTGGTGTTTCTATCTCTCTCTCCCTCTCTTCCTCTCTGAAATCAATAAAAAAATATTTTTAAAAAAGAACAATGTGGAAAATATATATAAAATGTAAATCCATACATCTTGTGAATTACCAACTATCCTAATGAAATACTAGCACATGTACTCAACATATGTGTACAAAGATGCTTGCCATTCATGACAGCATTGCTTGCAATCATGAAAAAAATGAATGTGAACAAGGGATAATTTATAAAAAGTATCATAACCTATACAATGAAATACTATGCAACTACTACAAATTAAGATAAACTTTTGTGACCCAACACGAAAAGTCATGAAGTAAACTAAAGCGAGCATCAAACACATACATAGATTTAAAAACATAATCCTGTTTGAAAGTGTATATATATATGAAGGGCCACAAATCTACCCTCTAACCTATAGCAGTGATACCCCCTGGGGCAGGGGGTGGTAATGGGAGAAGCACGGTGCAGAGGGCATCTCACTCTCAATGCCTATCTTGTATCATAGGAATCTTCTGCAAGAACATACCCACGGGCTACTTGCACATTTTTAACAGGTGGAAATAGCAAAACAACTGTATTGTTATTCATTCTATTCTATTAAGAACTGAAAACTTTGCTTTCAAAGCTAGTTCTTTTGTTCCTGCAGGGCCTGGGAGCTTACGGCTGTGTTACAGGGCTCAGTGGTCAGCCATCACCGATGAGCACTGTGGAGGATAGTAAACGACTTGGTTCATCTCCAGGCTTGCCCCTTGAAAATATTTGCATACATTCTCATATCCTGGCTCACTGGCAATAGCAATAATGTTTTCCCAAAGCACTTTGCTAAAATAAGTAAATTCTGACACTACACATCAAGTCACACCCATACTGAAGTGTAGATGTGGCTGTCAAGATGCCTGTTGAGATCTAAATGAGTAATCACACCCTCGGTGAGTGACTTCTGGAATAAGCAGTTTGTATCTGGATTCATAAGGAAGAACCCGGCTCCACTGAATCATAAGACAGAGCTTTTCTCTTTCGTCTTCCCTCCCCTCATTCCATCAGAGTCCTTTCTAAAATGAACTATTTCCTATAAAAATGTCAGAGAGAGAAACCTGATCATGAGTTATCTGGAATTAGTAGCAAATCAAAATAAAAGGCACTATCAGTATGTTTATGAAGGAAAATTCAACTACATGCAGACACATTTCGGTATTTTATTTTTTACTGGAATCATATCCATATGAGGAAAATTGCCAAAGTATCCTTTGCTGTTTTGACAGCTAGGCCCTTGCTGTGCCAGAGGAAGGCAAAACTAAGCCAGTAGAGCTGGAGATGCCCTGTCTCCATGAACACAATGGCAGAGGGGCTGTCTAGGAAATGCCTTTGGATGGATGAACAGAGGAGGATGTAGGCACACACTTAATACAATGGAAACACATCAGCACCCGTGAGTCTTAGCCTGCCCTCTGGCATCCACTGACATGCATCTTTTTCCAAAGAATCTCTTATCTAAAGGTGTCGGCACTTGGTCTTGTTATACCTCTTTATCAGCAAATACCTTTTTCTTCCAGAATGGAAAACAACTAGAAATTAAATACGTCCAATACTGATGCTCCAGTTTTATCAGTTACCAATAAGAGAATGAATTTAATTGTAATACATTTATTTTCGTGTGATTCTTAATAAAACACTTTCAAAACATTCTGTACATTTAAAGCCACTAGGAACTGCATACATTCTATAAATGTGATTTGTTGGGATGAGGTGCCAAGATGTCTCTGTACAAAGATGTACAATATGTACAGTCACTCACTGTAAGTGCAAGCTGTGCAAAGCAATCTAGAACACTAACTCATGCCAAAGCTTAAAAACATTTCAACACATAAGACTAAAGCTTGAAAATGCATTGTATTTTTTCCTGGGCAAATGACTATAAACAAATACATGTATATGACATATAGACTCAGCTCAGTCAGCATCGTGCGGCTGACGGTACATCACAGGGCTGCTCTCTAGGCCTCTCTCTTCAGGAGCTACTTTGCCACCCTCAGCAGTCGTCTCATCACTGAGCTGCTGCCACTGGCTTTGACTGAACCACAGGGCCACTAGGAGTTTTAAATTTAGGGAGATAAAGGCCAAACTTGTTTTCAATGCCAGCAAAAGTGGCTGTTGCGAGTCTGTATCCACCGATGTGGTCGGGATTGGCAGGAGGAAGGTCTGCGATGCGTGACTTAGGTGTGGGTTCTGAGCCAGAGGGCTTGCTGTTGAAAGGACAAAGCTAATGGTTAGCATGCTCAGAACTGAGGATGGCACAGACTGAACATTTCAGTCTAACTCACGTGCCACGAAGAAGAGCATTATTTATCCAGCTATTTCCTTGTTATCTATGCTGCAGTAATCACAATTTATACGGGCTTTGAAAACAACACATTCACATATTTGATTTAGGAGACAATGGCATCAATTTCAATACTTATAAACTTATATAAATAGATCCACAGAAAATAGATCAGAAGAAAATATATTCAAATATTAAAACTTTCTGGGAAGTGGGGCTGTGAGTGATTTTCTTTTTTACTTTCCTATTTTCCAAATTTTCTACACAATGCATAATTTAATCATAAAAGTTTACATTTTCCTTTGAGAATTTAAAACACTAACTTTTACAACAGTAAATTCATGGAAGTTACTGCTAAAACTGTTTAGAGAGACATAATTCTGAGTTTTACAGGATGTGGAAGCACAGAAAAGCCTGGAGTGTGAGACTGATCTTTGTACAAGTCCCTCTACTTGGTTTACGAGGCGAAGGCTCAAGTGCAGGACTGATCTTATGCTGAAAAGCTGACAGTTGCTTGCTTTGGGTATGATCTTTCCCACCCAGCAAATTCAAACAAGTTGCTGCTCTCTTCTCCAGCACAAGCTTCAAGTATTAAGCCTCGAGAGGCCCAATTTCTGGCCTGGACCTCACCAGTGACTTTGTCCATAGGCATAACCTCTCTTTGAGCCTCTTCTGTTTAGTTTGCAATAAATTAGCTCTAAGAACATCCAAACCTATTCCAAAAATAAATTATAGTGAACAACGAAATCTCTGAGGTGTGAGGGCTTTAACTAAGTCTTTAAAAGAAAGGTCACAGAAGTGTTACTAATACAAATTTACATTACTTCCGGTGAAAATGACATTACTAAATCTAAATATAAGAACCTAAATCCATGAAGCTCATATTGCTTACACTAAAAAAAGGTTGCTGCCTCCCTAAACTTTCCTCAAGTAGCTGCTTAATACTGTGTGTGATGTCGCCCTGTTGAGATCTCACCTCTCCAACGTGGAGGCTTTTTGATTTAAGCCCACTGTTTGATTTACATGCACTGGTCCTCTAGGCTTCTCTGTCCTTACAGTTCCAAAACTGTCTCTATAGGCAAAGGCCTATTTGTTTTGGGTGCTTTCTTTACAAAGGTGTAGAACAGCCGCACTTACAGGCCTCCAAAGTCAACGTAAAACCACCGCTGGAGAAGCTCATAGGTGACCAAAGTAACACCAAACTGGGGAGAAGACCGAAACACTCGGGCTGAAAGAGAGAGAGGAGTGGGGAACTTAACACCAGACTGACTCGCAAAGATGAACTGTGGTAATGGGGGAGGCCTAACGCCAGCCAGCCTCTCCACAAGGCCCTGCCCTTACCTGCTGTTCCTTTCCAGAAAGCTGAGGGGCCTTCTTCCCGGAGTATCTTCCTGAAACAGTCAATGACACCACTGTATGTCGTCTGGCCAGCACGGGCAGCCACTTGCAGTCTTGTCTTGATGACATCAGCCGGGGTTACCAGAGAAGCGGCAGGCACACCTTTCAGGAGAAAGACACAATTAATCCAAAGCACCTTATGAGGGAGAAAACCAAGATGGCAGCATAGGTAAACACCTAAAATGGCTTCCTTGCACAGCCACTTCAAAACAACAACAAAATGACAAAATGGACACCACCCAAAACCACAAGAAGGCTGGCTGAGTAGAAATTCTACAACTAGAAGGAAAGAGAAAAGCACTGAGACTCAGAGGAAGTGCGGAAGTAAAGTGCAGAAATACGGAGGTGCACACGGAAAGGGCTGGCAACTGAGGACGCGGTTGTCTTTTTCAATCCAGAGGGAGTCACAAGCTCCCGATGGCTCTGAACTCCAGTTCCTGGCGAGTTTCTGGGGATCCAGACTCATACTGGGAGAAACTGGACTATGGCATCGGGAGGAACTCGAGGGCAGCTTTCTCTCAGAGGTTCTTGCAGCGATTACCACAGGACACTGAGACCCAAGGCCTCTTAAGGCCGCACTAAGGATCAGCCATAGCTGTTTGCTCCACCCTGTTGATTCCCCGAGACCCCACCCCACCCAAGCTGCACGCTGCAGCTTTTGCATATAAAAGGCTCAGTAGCCTCAGGCAGAGGCTAAATTTGCACCTCTTTAGAGATTCAAGAGCCAGTGTACTCAGTGGTCAGAGTGCTACCATCTACATTACAACTCCTCAGATCCATAAGGGACACACTCAGGGGGCAGACTTAGTGAGCACCAAAGCCCCACTGAAGCAAGTCTTGTCCCATAAGGGTGTCTCCAGCACAGAAGTTCTCCCACCATAGACACAGCTGATTCTCACAGCCAAGTGGCCTGGGGGTCAATTCCTCCCAGTGATACCAACAACAATTAAGGCTTAGCTACAACAAGACTGTGCACAAAGCCTACAAAGAGATACACCAACAGTATCCACCTCAGGTAATTGGGGAGGCTGAGCCACTGGGCCCTACAGGACACCTAGCACAGAAAGCCACTCTATCAACACAGGGAAGCAGCCAAAATGTGGAGACAAAGAAACAGGTCATAGATGATAGAAATGGAGGAAAGCAAACTAGTGGAGATAGAGTTCAAAACCACGGTTATAAGGTTTTTCAAGAATTTTCTAGAAACCACCGATAAATTTAGTGAGATCCCCAAGGACATGAAAAAGAAATTAAGCATACAATGACTGAAATAAAGAATATGCAGAGATCCAACAGCAGACTAGAGAGAGGATCACAAGAATCAAGTCAAATATCTGAAATACAAGGAAGCAAAAAAACACCCAAACAAAAAAAGCAAAAAGAAAAGAGAATCCAAAAATCTACTCCATCAAAAAATTATTAGACTTAATAAATGAATTCGGCAATGTAGCAGAATACAAAATTAACATCAAGAAATCTATGGCATTTCTGTACACCAATAGTGAACTTACAGAAAGAGAGACTGAAAAAACAATCTCATTTACCATTACACCAAAAAAACTAAGATATCTAGGAATAAAGTTAACTAAAGAGGTAAAAGACCTCTACTCAGAAAACTACAGGACGTTGAAAAAAGAGATAAAGGAAGACATAAACAGATGGAAGAACATATCATGTTCATAGATTGGTAGGATCAATATCATTAAAATGTCCATACTACCCAAAGCAATCTATAAATTCAACACACTCCCCATTAAAATACCAACGGCATATTTTACAGACCTAGAATGAACTCTCCAAAAATTCATCTGGAATAAAAAAAGACCCCGAATAGCTTCAGTGATCCTGAGAAAGAACAAGGTAGGAGGGATCTCAATACCAGATATCAAGCTGTATTATAAAGCCACTGTTCTCAAAACTGCCTGGTACTGGCACAAGAACAGACATATAGATCAATGGAATAGAATAGAGAACCCAGAAATCGACCCGAACCAATATGCTCAATTAATATTTGACAAAGGAGGCAAGAACATACAATGGAGTCAAGACAGTCTCTTCAATAAATGGTGCTGGGAAAATTGGACAGATATATGCAAAAAAATGAAACTAGACCACCAACTTACACCACACACAAAAATAAACTCAAAATGGATAAAGGACTTAAATGTAAGACCGGAAACCATAAAAATACTAGAGAAATACAAAGGCAACAAAATCTCAGACACATGCCGAAGCGGTTTCTTCACCAATACAGCTCCTAGGGCATTGGAAACTAAAGAGAAAATAAACAAATGGGACTATATCAAAATAAAAAGCTTCTGCACAGCAAAAGAAACCATCAGCAAAACACCAAGAAAGCCCACTGCATGGGAGAACATACTTGCCAATGTTATCACTGATAAAGGTTTAATCTCCAACATTTATAGGGAACTCATACAAGTTAACAAAAAGAAGACAAACAATCGAATCAAAAAATGGTCAAAGGACCTAAATAGACACTTTTCAAAAGAGGACATTCAGAAAGCCTAGATACATATGAAAACATGCTCAAAGTCACTAATCATCCGAGAGATGCAAATCAAAACAACAATGAGGTACCATCTCACACCTGTAAGAATGGCTATCATCGGCCCTGACCAGTTTGGTTCAATGGATAGAGCATCAGCCTGCAGACTGGAGGGTCCCAGGTTTGATTCTGGTCAGGGGCATGTACCTTGGTTGCGGGCACATCCCTGGTGGGGGATGTGCAGGAGGCAGCTGATTGATGTTTCTCTCTCATCAATGTTTCTAACTCTTTATCCCTCTCCCTTCCTCTCTGTAAAAAATCAACAAAATATATTAAAAAAAAAAAAAAGAATGGCTATCATCAACAAATCAACAAACGACAAGTGTTGGAGAGGATGTGGAGAAAAAGGAACACTCGTGCACTGCTGGTGGGAAGGCAGACTGATGCAGCCACTGTGGACAACGATATGGAGTCTCCTCAAAAAATTAAAAATGGAACTCCCTTTTGACCCAGTGATCCCACTTCTGGGAATATATCCCAAGAAACCAGAAACATCAATCAGAAAGGACATATGCATCTCTATGTTCATAGCAGCACAGTTTACCATAGCTAAGATTTGGAAACAGCCTAAGTGCCCATCAGCAGATGAATGGGTTAGAAAACTGTGGTACATCTACACAATGGAATACTATGCTGCTGTAAAAAGGAAGGAATCCTTATCATTTGCAGCAGCATGGATGGAACTGGAGAGCATAATGCTAAGTGAAATAAGCCAGTCAATGAAAGAAAAATACCACATGTCCTCACTCATCTATGGATAATAATAACTATTATAAACTGGTGAACAAAAATATATACAGAGACAGAGCAGTATCAAACAGACTGTTAAATTACAGCAACAAGGACAGGGACGTTGGGGGGGGGTAACAGATCAACCAAGGGACTTTTGTGTGTGCATTTAAGCATAATCAATGGACACAAAACACTATGGGGGGGGAGGTAGGGGAGGCTGGGGGAAGGGCAGGGGGAAAAAAAGATATATGTATTAATCTTTGTAATACTTTATGTAATAAAAAATGAAAAAAAGAGTAATATGCAAATTAACCACCACTCTGAGACACATAAGCCACACCCACCAGCCAAGCCACACCCCCAGCCAATCAGAGAGGCTGTATGCAAATTAACCCAACCAAGATGGAGGCCAGCAGCCATGGAGCTAGAGCAAACAGGAGGCTTCCATTGCAACTGCCTGCCTAGGCTGGCTGGCCTTTGCTTACAGCAACAATGTTTCAATTATAGAAGCCATGGAGTGGAAGCAAACAGGAGGCTTCATTACCTAGGCCTAGGCCTCCGCTCAAGGTAACAAAGTTTCAATTATAGAAGATAAATAAATCCCAGAAACCTGATTCCAGCCAGCCTTGCTGGGACCTTGGGTCAATGGGAGCTGTGGGCAGCCTGAAAACGGCCCTCAGCCTCTGACCCAGGCTGGCCAGGTACCCCAGTAGAGACCCTCACCCTGAATGGACTGTGGGCAGCCTGAAAACGGCCTTCAACCCCTCACCCAGGCTGGCCAGGTATCCCAGTAGGTACCTGAACCCTGAAGGGGCTGTGGGCAGTCTGAAAACGGCCCTCAGCCCCTCACCCAGGCTTGTCACACCTCCATGAGGTTAGGGTCCCCACTGGGGGGCTTGGCCAGCCTGTAAACAGCCATCAGCCCCTCACCCAGGCTGGCCAGGCATTCCAGCATGTGAACATCCCTGGAGGGATCCCAGACTGTGAGAGGGCACAGGCCGGGCTGAAGGACCCCTCTCCCCACCGAGTGCACAAATTTTTGTGCACTGAGGCCCTAGTATGAAGATAGTGTAAGGAGCCTCTGGGACAACTTCAAGCGTACCAACATCAGAATTATAGGGGTGCCAGAAGGAGAGAGAGAGAGGAAGATATTGAAAACCTATCTGAAGAAATAATGACAGAAAATTTCCCCTACCTGGTGAAAGAAATAGACTTACAAGTCCAGGAAGCGCAGAGAATCCCAAACAAAAGAAATCCAAGGAGGACCACACCAAGACACATCATAATTAAAATGTCAAGGGCAAAAGACAAAGAGAGAATCTTAAAAGCAGCAAGAGGAAAGCAGTTAGTTACCTACAAGGGGGCACCCATACGACTGTCAGCTGATTTCTCAACAGAAACTTTGCAGGCCAGAAGGGAGTGGCAAGAAATATTCAAAGTGATAAATAGCAAGAACCTACAACCAAGATTACTTTACCAGCAAAACTATCATTCAGAATTGAAGGTCGGATAAAGAGTTTCACAGACAAGAAAAAGCTAAAGGAGTTCATCACCACCCAACCAGTATTATATGAAATGCTGAAAGATATCCTTTGAGAAGAGGAAGAAGAAAAAGTAAAGATAAAAATTATGAACAACAAATACATATCTATCAACAAGTGAATCTCAAAATCAAGTGAATCAAAAAATCTGATGAACAGAATAAACTGGTTAATAGAATAGAATCAGAGGCATAGAAAGGGAGGGGACTGACAATTCTCAGGGGGAAAGGGGAGTTGGGAGTTCAGGAAGATACTGGACAAAAATCGTACACCTATGGATTAGGACAGTGTGTGGGGGGGGGTAAGGGCAGATGGTGGGGTGGGACCTGGGAGAAGGGGAGCTATGGGGGGAAAAAAGAGGAACCACTGTAATAATCTGAATAATGAAGATTTAAAAAAAGAAAAGAATGCTCTTCAAGGAAAAAAAAAAAAAGCACCTTACGAGGGACAGAAATACTACTGCTAACATCAAACAATGCAATTAACAACTTCAACTGCTCTAACTCATAGCCTCCTAAATAGATGCCTGGGCACTAATGTAAGAGGGATATAAACACCCGTAACTGTGTCAGTGTGGTCAGGGTGAATTCTCTTTTCTGTCTAAATTAGGAAAATACTCTGTACTATATGACCTCAAAGAACTGAGTGGGAGGCGAAGGGGAAGACAGCAATATTACTGGGATAATTCCCAAATGTTCCCCCTTAGGTTTCAATTACTTTACCTACTTTTTTCCTTAAATAAGTGTTTCTTAAATCAAGTGTTTTCAAGTAAAATAAGAAATGAGGATAATGTCAATTTAATGAGCTCCTAAATGTATCTGACATTAAACTTGGGTGGTGGTGTTTTGTTTTGTTTTGTTTTTGCCAATTCTTGTCACTTTGGCGTGAGGTGAATAGCAATACTCAGATCCCTCCCGTTTGAGGGGCTAATTTGAGAGTTGATTGTGACTCACTCAGTCATACTTATATGACAGAAGTCATTACAATGGGAGCAGAGGAGGCCTGGCAACTGGTTAAGGAATATTAGGGGACCTGATCGTGCAAAGGCTCATCATCCATCCCCTGCACCAAGCTCCCAGGGTCATGATGAGATTGACCAGGAGCAGGACACACAAGATGGACTTCACAACCACACCTTTGCCTTATAAAACAAAACAGGGAACAAAGGACCAGGTGACCTTCCTCAGGGGGAGAGGCTCACAGCTTCCCTCCACAGGGCTCTGCTCCTTTTACAGCTGAAACTGGGTAACTGTCTGCCTTTGGAATGTTCTGAATTCTGAAAATTCTCAGTGCATGCTAGCAAAGCTTTATGGGTAAAAATTAGACAAATTCATATCTCATTCATCAATTCATCTCTCATCTCTCAATTCATCAATTGTCCATGGGCGAGAAGTTGGTGCTGATAGTTCTGTAGCGTGTTTACTTAGCTCCATTAGGCACTGGCCTGGGTCTGTCCACGATTACACTGCTCACGTGTGGTTTTGCTGCTGACTGGAGTGCACAGAGAGAAGACTTAAGGGGAAATCTGCTGGCTCCAATTAAAACTGGGAGACTTTGGAGAGCACCATGGGTTAGTGCTGAGGCTGGGCCAGGTAGCTTTACTGCCTCTCAAATGTGCATGCAACTGACTGAAGTTCCAAAGGCCAGAATACAGGGGACTTTCTGAACCCCAAATAACGGCTCAAAGCTCCCTGGGTGAGTTTCTTTTTTGTTGTTAATCTTTACCTGAGGAAATTTTTTCATTTAGTTTGAGAGAGAGTGGAAGGGAGGGAAACAGAAACATCGGTGTGAAAGAGACCCATCGATTGGTTGCCTCTTGCACATACCCCAACCAGGGCCATGGATGCACCCTGCAATGAGGTATGTGACCAGAATTGAACTCCAAACTCACAACCCTTCACTCCATGGGGCGATGCTCTATCCACGGAGCCAAGAAAACTAGGGCCATGGGAGCATTTCTTAATCATCATGTCATTCCCTGTCATCAAGGGTGAGAAGGACAACATGGTGCACCCCAAGGGCTCCTGTCACCTGCTACACTCGGACGTGCTCAGGCTGTGCTGGCATGTGCATCCAGGGCACCAGAGAATGAACCTAGTGAGAGCCACAGGCAACGAGCTCAGGCAATCAGAGCTCTGCTGATCATTGGGGGACAGTGTTTGACCTTGTGTTCACCCTTCATGCTCCTTTCTTTGACCTGCTGTCACGGAGAAAAAGTGCATGCCCTTTCCTTCCTGTCATTCCTGGTGCAGTGGGGAAGCCAGGCACTCCCCTTCTATCACAGCAAGAGGAAGTCTGGACCCATGAGATCAGAGGAAGCATCTTAGCACCTCCTGCATTTTTTAGGCTCCTCTTTCAGAGGAATCTCTTCTGTATCTCTTCTGGTATCTTAGACAAGATGAAGGTTTTCATTTTTTTTCTATTGGCATTTATTATATTACTAGTGGCCCTGTGCATGGATTCGTGCACATTGAAAGGAAATTCATTAGAAGATTCCTGTGGTAATACTGTTAACTGCAAAAAATTACATGTCAAAATAGTATATATAATACAGTATTATAAAATTAAAACACACATGCGATTGGTGCCAGCAAGCGCTTTATATGTATTGCACATGAGCAAGTCAACATTTATTTTTAAATTGCCAGTGTGTCATATGTACTGGCCGGTCAGTTGGTTGGATGGTTGGAATGCTGGTCAGTTGGTCCTTAGCCTTTTATATATCTAGATTATTATGCTGGCCACATAGGGAAGGCAAGGATGAACAGAATGAAACCTCTGCCCTCAAGGAGCTTCCAGTCTAGTACAGAGGACAAAACTATACAAACCACCATTAATAAAAGACAGAAAGTATTAAGAAGCAGAGAAGAGATGCCAATCAAGGACAAAGTGGTTTGCTGGGGAAACATTGCTTACTCTGGTACAAGGATGATGTCAGAAGAAACAGGAACGGCTTTATGATAAAAGCTCAATTTTGAGGCAAATCGTATAGATTCCAACATGTTAGAAAGTGAGGGCATACCAGACCTGTGCGTCAGCATGAGATACAACAAAGCAATGGTTTAGTAAAAAACTTTTCCAGCTTAATACTTAGCTTCGCAGCACCCAAAGTTTGAGGGGCACAGAAGGCTAAGAAACACGTTAATGATGAAAGCCCAATTTAGATGGGCAGATCTAATTTGGCTCCAAGTTGCTAAGCTGCATTAAGCTGTTTATACACATTATGCAAATATAATTAACTCTCATCAGAATTATAGCACATCCCACAAAGGAGTAAAAGTGATCACATTTAAACCAAGTCAGATACAAACAATAACCCTTCCAGAAATAAAGGGGGAAAGTACACACAGATTATGTGCTTCTTAAGGAGAATGGGGAGGTTGGGGGGGGGGTCTTTGGCTTAAAAAACAACAACTGTATTACCTGCCATGGCTCCAGCTGCAAGGAGATTTGCACCTCCCACGCGTCCATTTTCATCAGCCAGAAGTAGTTTGCAATGAGCATAAACAGGAAAATAGATGGCGGAGAAGGGAATGTCTCGGAGGAAACACGCTTTGGCACCCTGTCACACAGTGAGGAAACAGAGAAAGACAGTTGTATAAAAAGGGTGTGAATGTCCACAAGGTGACAAGCCTGAGGTGTCCCTCAGACAGCACTGGGATTGATGTGGAAGGGAGGTGGGGAGAACTGAACTGGTGGGACATAGAGATGCATATATGACTCAAAACTTGAGAAAGGCTGGTGGATTCTGGAGTCCTAGAGTTAGTTAACTGAACAATAACATCATTTTGACAACTAAGAATTTTCTGGCATTTCCAGTACAGATACAGTTGTTAAGTTTAATAAAAATTCAATTCTGTTTGGCTTTGATGGGGTTGGAGGTAGAGGTGGCAGGGGAATAGACTTGGAGACGTAATATTCATAGCTTGATTCCAAAGCAACCAGCAAAGCAACCAGCAAAGGCAGCACCAAAACTAATAAATTACCAATTCAATCCACATCAGCTAGAGTCCCTGAGAGCCAGGTAAGAAGCTAAAGGCAGTGGCAGTGGGAAAGGAAAGGGAGGAAAAACCACCCATGTTCCTTTTCCCCCATGTCCTAAACAGGGCAGGATTGAGGGACCCAGACAAAATATTTCAGCAGGAAGTTTCCATGGGAGTCAAAAGCCACCAGGGACAGTCTGTTTCAGTGACTGAGGTCACTCATGTTTTACTGCCCAGGGCTTTACTGAGCCAGGTGAACAGTCCAACTTTGGTACTTGTTTCCCTAATGGCTATTTTTAAAAATATAATTTTATTGATTTCAGAAAGGAAAGGAGTGGGGGAGAGAGATAGAAACATCAATGATAAAAGAGAACCATTGACTGGCTGCCTCCTGCATGCTCCCCACCGGGGTTTGAGCCTGCAACTGGGCATGTGTCCTGACTGGGAAACTGAACCATGACCTCCTAGTTCATTGGTTGATGCTCAACCACTGAGCCACCAGCCAGGCCGTTAATGGTTATTTTTAAAAGACACCTAAATTGGCCCTGGCAGTGTTACTTCATGGTTAGAGTGTCCACCGACCCATTGAAGGGTCATAGGTTTGATTCCCAGTCAAGGTCACATACTTAGGTAGGAGGTTTGACCCCTGGGCACGTGTGGAGACAACCAATTGATGTATCTTTTTTTCTTCCTCTCTCTCTCTCTTCCCTCCCTTCCCTCCCTCCCACTCTCTCTAAGTCAATGGAAAAAATATCCTCAGGTGAGAATTAACAGCAACAACAGAAAAAGACACCCAAAAATTTTTTTAATTTCAAGGACTCTCTGAAGGATGATACACAGAGAGAGAAATAATATTAATGAATTCAGTGTCAAAAGAATTCCAAAAAGGATGGGAATTGGGGGTGGAAGGGACAGAATGTGTATAAAATGCAAGATAGGCATCACTGCTTTACTGGTCTCCTAAGAGCCTGTAACTGTATGAGTCTAATCCACAGATCTCTCATTTCTAATTTGCTGCTCCAGAAGCCAACTGACACATTTCTGCAGTGATGTGTCTATAAATAAATCAGATGCTGTGGAAACTCAGTTGTCTATAGCAGCTAAGTTAACGTATTCCCTCCCTTATACCAGGCAAAAGAATGAAATGAAATACTCTTCCTTGTTTAAGAAGAATAACAGCTTCTGCTCCATTACATCTGATCTGTAATAATGGGAATAAGTATACCTGCAGGGAAGGAATCTGTTGACTGGCATTTTGCTAAAGTACAATACACTCTATTTTTTTTAATGGAATTCATTATTGACAAATCCCACCACTTAACTTCTTAACGGCCTGAATCCCACCAAAGTCGACTACTGTTTCACTGTGGTCAAATTATTAAGACAAAGAGAAGCTCCTACTGGGAAGATAACAATAGAGATAACTCAGACTCAAAATAAACATAAGACCATCTTGAAGTCCTAAACCGGCCCGAAGACAATACCACAGAAACTTTTCCCAAACCCATCATCCAATAAAAGGCTGGGAGCCTCAGCCAGCGGGTCTGCAGCCTGGCCCTGCCAGCAGCTTCTCAAGAGCCTAGGGTGACACCAGGAGCCGTGTTTGTATAGCCCTCTGCTTCTGATGCTCGTGTCCAGATTTTTCCTTTTGTTTGACTTTCTACCCCAGGAGCTACCCTGCTGGACAAGACAGATTTCCCATTTCGGGGGGAAAGTCTGGTTTACACTTTCTTTCACATCACAACACTTTTGTTGAGATAACCGGAGGGAATCTACCCACCTTATACAAACCAAAGAGTCCCAGGTCGCGGAGCACGTTGAGGGCACTGACCCTGGGTCCTGTGGTGATCTCCCCAGCCACCTGCAGCCGGATCTTTACTATCTCCAGGGGGTTGGTGAAGATGACCTGAGAGCCGCCAGCCTGCAGGCCAGGGAGGAGAGAGAAGCAGATTTCCAAATCAGAGCCCGACTGGTAGTGTAACAAGGAAAAATCCAGAAAAGCCTCCAAGTCGCACCACTTTACGTCGCCCTCCTCCCCGGGCAACAAGAGGACGCGCTTTGACCAGTTCACAGGCACGGTCCCAAACTGCTCAAGCCAATCTATGGCTTGTTTGTACTTGAAATGTCAGGTGTTTCTCAGACCAGTCTTTCTAGGGTCAGCCCAGCTGTACACAAAATGGCAAAACTAATAAACTCATTTGAACCCCAAAGTGAAGCCAGATGTGGCAGTGGGGAGCTCCGATGAGAGGGAAAGAGATGCTTGGTATCTCTTATGAACTGGAGCAAAAATTCAGATCTACAATAGTTTCTTTCCTCGTCTCGGCAACCGTTCATTTTCTTTAGCTCAGCCACCTGCCCCCACTTCCTTGGGTTGTAGAACAATTTGCATATAACACAACGTAGCCCCATGTAGGTGCCTTAAGTGAGAGGGGAAGTCTCTTCTGGTTCAAATTCTCAAATGTATTATCCTGAGCAAATCTCTACACAGCAATGCCCACACAAAAGGAGAGAATTTAGTCAGGCAATTTCAATATTATTTCAACACAAAACCAGAAAAATTCTTCAAGGCAGAGCTGGGAAATGGAAAACCTAATTCCCATGAGTACAACACAGGCGAATCAAAGCCACATCCACATCTCTAGTGCCTAGCAGAGATCTGAACTTGGATAATGAGAGGTATTTGCGTCTGAAATCAGTTAACTAGTAGAGGGGGAAACAGGAATGTTTAACAAAACTGTTACCAACCCCTTTTCTGGTTTCTGTAAGAAAGAAAAAATGTATATGTACATGGATATATAAAAATGAATACACTATAAAAACTTAAGTACGAAGTAAAAAAAGTCTCATTTGCACAGCTTCGTTTCACCTGTAGCTATTTATATTATATACCCATAACCATCTATATTATAAAAAGGCCAGTGGCCATAACGACCAAACGACCGGTCACCAGGAGATGCATGGAGCACCTCTTGTCTCTCCCCTGTAGCCCACAGGCTCTGATTGGAGCAATGCTGGCAGCTGGTGGGCAGGCAGGGTGGTTGTGGTGAGGCGGGCGCAGCATAGTGAGGCACACGTGGATGGGTGAGGTGCGCATGGTGGGCAGGGCACGAGTGTGGTGGGGCATGCGCGGGTGGGCAGGGCTCTGAGCGCAGCAAGACACATGCAGGTGGGTGGGGCCGCACAATTTCATGCGCTAGGTCTCTAGTATTTATATAATTATCTTTAACTAGAGGCTCAATGCACAAAATTTGTGTAAGGGGCTTGGCCCTCACAGCTGCGGCGGCTCACCTTGCCCCTTGCAGGGCAAGCTGTGGTGGCTGCCTTGGCCCTCACAGCCCCAGCTTTGTCCAGAAGGTTGTCCAGAAGGTCACTCGGCTATCCGGTTATGATGCTTTTATTATTATAAAGGCACTAGAGGCCGGTGCACAAAAATTTGTGCACTTGGGGGGGGTCCCTCAGCCCGGCCTGTGCCCTCTCGCAGTCTGGGACCCCTCAGGGGATGTCCACCTGCTGGTGTGCCTGGCCAGCCTGGGTGAGGGGCTGATGGCTGTTTGCAGGCTGGCCAAGCTCCCCAGTGGGGACTCTCACCACATGGGCGTGTGGCCAGCCTGGGTGAGGAGCTGACAGCCGTTTTCAGGCTGCCCACAGCCCCTTCAGGGTTCTGGTCCTACTGGGGTGCCTGGCTGGAAATAGGTATCTGGAATTTATTTAACTTCCAGAATTGAAACTTTGTTGCCTTGGTCCCCACTTGAAGGCTGGGTTGCTCCTGGCAACCCAAGGTCCCAGCCTGGCAGGTATCTGGGGTTTTTTTATCTTCTATAATTGAAACTTTGTAGCCTTGAGTAGAGCTCAGGGCCCACAGGGCCCTGGCTTCCTCCACTGCCCAAGCCAACTCCAGTTCCGTGGCTGCCGCCATCTTAGTTGAGTTAATTTGCACAGTCACTCCTGATTGGTTGGTGGATGTGGCTTGTGGGTGTAATGGAGTGAGGGTCAATTTGCATATCACTCTTTTATTAGATTAGACAATATGCAAATCGACCGAATAACTGAACAGCAGAACATTGTTTGGATGACCTTCTAGATGACCACGCTATGACATGCACTGGCACCAGGCCAGCCAAGGTGGATGCAATACAATCTATTATGAAGCCCTGCAATCGATCACCCCAAAGAGGGAGACCCAGGCTACCTAGCCGGTGGCACTGCGGCAGGTGGTCGGGGCCTCCCTTTGCGGAGCCATCGATCACAGAGCCCCATGATCGATCATCCTGAAGAGGGAGGCCCAGGCCACCTGGCTGGTGGCACTGTGGCAGGTAGGGCTTCCCTCTGCAGGGTGATCGATCTGGAAGCCCTGTGATCAATGGCCCCACAGAGGGAGGCCCAGGCCACTGGCCAGTGATGCTGTGGTGGGTATGGGGAGCTGGACAGCCATTGCCCCACAGAGGGAGGCGACTGGTGGCAGGGAAGGGGGTGCAGCGCCACACAGATGGCAAGCAGTGGTGGGGGTGGGGCCAGCTGCTGGCAGCCAGGCAAAAGAAAGCCCCGATAGGCCCTGATTGCTGGCCAGGCCTAGGGACCCTACCAGAGGGGTCCTGGATGACAAGTGGACTCTGAGAAATACCCTCCCGCCCTCCCGTGCACAAATTTTGTGCACCGGGCCTCCAGTATTATATAATCATAACTTCACTGCAGTAGCATATCAAGTATGAAACAGGAAATGTATGCCTCATTGGAACATTGTAAATCTATTCTATCTTTACTCACCTTCATGTTCACTTTTTTAAATATAACAACCCTCCCAGACCTCCTTCCAAGGGGCACAAACAAGTCCCAGCCCATTCTCCTAACTGGCCTGGGGCTATAAACCAGTTCCAATCCTGACCCTTTACTCCAATAAACATCCACAACTGCCAACACTGACACTAGATCCTCCCCCTCCCTCCCCCCCCCACCAGCTTCGTGGGAAGCTTATTGTCCTGCATTCTCCAGGACCCTAATCCCCTTTTTGTTCACCAAGCGTAAGGGTGCAGCAATTTGCTATCTCTCTGGGTTTTGTGCAACTCCCAACTCACATAATCCAGACCACTGGCACATAGGTCCCTGGGTTTTATATGTTGATTTGCCTGTGTTTCTTTTAATCTGTTGCACTACAGGCAGGAAGAAACATTGAAATGTTTCAATCTAAGCAAACAATACTTTCAAAAGGATTGCTGGGTGAAAAATTCTATTAACATGATAATCCAAATAATTGCTCCTGTAGCTAGAATTAAAAACCAAACCAATTGAAAAAGTTTGCTACTTCCTTGAAATCTCTTATTGAAATAATAGTGGCAAAGACTATCTTTGGGGAAATGTACTTTATGTTCTAAACTAAAGCAGATTAAAAAATAATAATAGAAACACAAATTTTTATTATAATCCCCCAACTTTGCTAGCACCAGAACATGTCGACTTCTGTTGCCACTCACTAAACGTGAATATTATGTTTAAGTAAATAGAAAGCCCTTTGGCGGCTTTAATCATTAGTAAATTATCCCGCAGAGCAGTAGCACTCCAACCAGCATCCCCACCCGGTTTCTTCCTCCCTTTCTCTCACAGACCCTTTTTGGAAACAATTGCCAGTTTGCTGAGATCTGCACTCCTTTAACAACTCTTCAAATTTCTCTCCGAGTGTAACAGGCTTCTTATAAGAACAGTACAATTAAGAGAAGGAAATGACTACATTTTTAAACAAACACATGAACTGTCATATGCTTTGAAGACTTGTTACCCAGAACACATACTAAGAGCCAACAGTGCATTGGACAGAACCACAAAACTAAACTCTAAGTGAGCATGTAGCAAGGCACACATCCACAAGTGTTCCCCACCTATGTGCTCTACTACACTTGAAGGAGAAAAACTGCTAACAATGCATAGTATGTATATGTTTTAACAGTTAATACACATTTTTAAAAACATTCTATAGTATGTCTAGGAATATGTAGGCAAATATTACCCAGAAATACTGGATAATTTTAGAAAAAATAAAGATTGCAAATTGTCTTAAACTCTGAATGTAACACTTAAAGGAAAACCTGTATGGCAAATATGCACTCTCCTTTTTTAAACTCTGAGATTGATCACTGTCTCATACATATTAAATTCAAAGAGGGGGGAGGAGGAATAAAATCTTCAATTAATTTAATCACTCTGATAAGAAATCTAGTAACAGAACTAGGATTATAATAATGTTATCACATTTTTAACTTAGTGTTTCCTCTCTGAGAAACAAATACAAGGAAATTATCATTTCTCCTCTATTTCAGACTCTATTTATTATAAGTGATAGCATTCATTTAATAACAGCTTTTTACGGGAAAAAAAACAAACACCGCCACACTGCTTACAAAATTTCAGAAGTATAAAATTGTGAAATAAAAATATGGTAGCTTTTCAATGGAAAGAAGTACCAGTATTTTTATAAAGATGCTAATGTTTGCTATTTTGAAAGCAACAAAATTAAACAGAAAAAAATGTAAATACCCAATAAGAGTTAAGTAGAAACAATTAAATGCTCTTAATTAAATAAAAAGATTGGGTAATATAAATGTGCCAATAATATAAACCAGGGGTCCTCAAACTTTTTAAACAGGGGGCCAGTTCACTGTCCCTCAGACCATTGAAGGGCCGGGTTATAGTTAAAAAAAAAACTATGAACAAATTCCTATGCACACTGCACATATCTTATTCTGAAGTAAAAAAACAAGGCGGCAAAAACACCCGCATGTGGCCTGTGGGCCATAGTTTGAGGACGCCTGACATAAACAGAACATAAAATATTAGGTATGCATTGATCACAAATATGTCAAAATTTACCGAAATTTGTTAAAATCAGAATGGCTTAGAGATGAAAACATTGATTGCCTCCTGAAAAGAGAAATAAGTAGCTGGGAGAAAGAATTTTCAAAGCACCACTGTACCTTTTAAATTCTGAATTAATGAATATATTGATTACCCCCAAACCAAACTAAAAAACCTCCCAGAAAATAAGAAACAGAACTGGTCTTAGCATCAGTGGCTTCTTTTAGAGACTAGGTCTTCTCTCATACATTCACCACTGTGGTAAATTTGGTAATTTATGTTCTTTGAATGCTTTAAAAGAAAACAAAACACAGTTAATGCCAGTTATCTGTGGATCCAAAGCTTTAAAAAAAGCTTACCTACATCAGGGCAACCGTGAATAATGCTGCAATGAACAGAGGGGTGCATATATCTTTGCAAATAAATGTTTTAAAATTTTTCAGGTTTACATCCAAAAGAGGGATTGCTGGGTCAAATGGTAACTCTATTCTTAATTTTTTGAGGAACCTCCATACCGTTTTCCATAGTGGTTGCACCAATTTACAATCCCACCAGCAGTGAACGAGGATCCCAATAATTTTTTTTAGAAAGCTTATCTACTTCTGTCTATATGAACATCAACAAAATCTAGTCAATTATAGCTAGTGATTTCAAATAGACACCAAGATATATAAAATTTCATATTAAAGCATCCTGATAACACAGCCACATGTCTTAAATGAACACTATCTAATGGGACATCTTGCCACTTCTGGTACTGATGCTTATATAGATAACATACCAATCTGCACAATACCTTTGGTGAGGTTTTTTTCACTCACCAAATCACCAAATTAGCTTTTAATTCTCTAACTGCTAAATTTCCCTTTTCAAATTGTTGCTTATATTTTTGAGGAGAGGCAAGCTTTAATATTAAAACTGACTTAGATGTTTTTATTTTTCAGTATTAAGCTGTTATTTGTTTAGAACTGAAATACAAATGACACAATAAAGGGAACAAATTCATTTTGAATGAAGATTACCTATATATAACAGAAATGGGAAAATGGAAAAACTTCCATTTACTTTTGTGTCACTTATTTTTTTAAATGAAGAAATAAACCAACTAAAGCTGACAGCAAAAGTAAGGAGGGAAAGAATGCAATATTGAGATGTCACCACACCTCTGATGTGCCTGAGGCCACGGGGCTACACACAGGATTAGGCCTGTTCATCCTCTGCCCTCACAATCCCGCCCCAGGGCAGAGTCCACAAAGAGGCTGGCGACCTGGTCCTGCCTGTGCCAAGCCCCCTGTTTACTTCCTTCTTTGATCTGTTGTCTCCTATAGTCTGCAACTATTTCCCTCCAACCACAAAATGTCTGAAAAATTCATTACAAAGCCTTCCCTTACAAAGACTGATGAAAATTTTAACTTCAATTTAAAGCCACACCAGCTCCTTGAACAGATATACAAAATATGTGCCCCTAATATAACCAGATTCAACAATAAAGATAAAGTAAAATTAAGATAACCAGAAAACAAATAAAAGTCATAGAATCAGTTGTCCCTAGGACTGCCAAAGAGGAATAGGAACCAACAGTGACGGTATCACAAACCATCAACCATAAACATTCTCAGACTTCTATAAAGCAGTGGGAAATGCTATGGTTCTTTCTAAAATAGTTTAGGATAGTGATAGCTTAAAGGGAATAAACTGCAATTTGCTCATCGCTGAGTCATGATATATGCCAGGGTATTAGGATATGAGTAGATAAAACTACACGTACTCCTAACTAGGGTAAAGGAAGCATTAAAATTCCTATATACCTATCACAAGACATTTGACATAAATGGACTTTCAACTTGTGTGCATATATATATGTGTGTTCAGATAAGTATTCAAGCATACATTTGGGACCACATGGATTCCTGGGATGGGAGCTGGAGAAACTATTTCCAAACAACTCTTCAGAGATGTGAGAGCTCAGCTTGCTGAGGAGCATGCAGCTTAGGAGGCTGGCCAGCTGTAAATCTTGGCTCCCAGGGTTAGTAAACGCTCCAAGTGGACTTCTTGCTGCACCCAACATGGGATTGTGTGTGTGTGCGCATGACATATGGAATAAAAGGAAGAAGCAGTAGAGAGTGGAGAGTCCAGGTTTGCAAGACTGTTGACCTATATTGCCATTAATTTGGTAACTTTGGATAGGTCATAACCTTTCCACTTTTTGATTTCCTAATATGACAACTGAGATCTTAACAATCACCCTATTTCCCTAACAGAGCTCTTGTGTGCTAATTTGAGAGCACCATGCAAATTGAAAGCAAGACACCAGGAGGAGGGGTGAGTTCTTCAGGAAGCTAAGTTCACACAGGACTAAGGAAACACCTGCAATGTGATGGATTTACACTAGCCCTTTGCTTAGCAATAAATACATTTGGAGTTTTATGATGTCTATCCATTCAGAAGTATACATTCTCTAAAGAGGTAATGGGACCAGTCAGGTAAGTGCTCTAGTTAGACTTAAACATTAAAACAGATACTAGAGAGATGTTTAGAAAAATATATAGGTCAGTCCATTTAGACTTTCAAACTTTCTGCTCTGTTGACTTGAAAAGATATTACATTTTTTCCCACTTAAGTGAACAGATATATCTAACCACTACAGACACCATTAAGATAATTAAGAGATAAGTCATAGACTGGGAAGAATACTGATAGCACCTATATTTGCAAAGTACCATCTCTATGATGTATTAAAGAACTACAAATCAACAATAAAAAATATGAATAACAATGAAAAACAGGCAGAAGACCTGAAAAGATACTTCACAAAAAAAAACATATACGAATAGCCAAAAAGCACATGAAAGGATGCTTAATATCTTTAGGCTTTAGGGGAATGCAAATGAAAACCACAAAAAGATATCATTCCCCACCAATTAGAATGACTAAAATTAAAAAAAAAACAAAACACCTAAGAACATGAAACATTGGTGACTTCAGTGAGAATGTGGAGTAATCGAATACTCTACACTACTGATGAGACTATAAAATGGTCCACCCACTTCAAAAACCAACTGGCAGTTTCTTTCAAATTGAAAATACATCTACTTTATTACACTCTTAGATATTCATCCATGAAAAATGAAAGCTTATGACTTGAAAATACTGTTAAGCAAAATTCTGTCAACAATGAAAGAAAACATCTTTTCCAATTCCATGTATATGAAATCTAAGAAGAAACAAAACTGGTGGCAGAAATCTGAACAGTGGTACCTGGGGGAAGGGAGGAGTGATTGACTGGAAAAAGGCATGAATGAATCTTCTGGTGTAAAATGTTCTTTATTTTGTCTTGGGTGATGACTTCATGGGTGTATACAATTGTTAAAACTCATTGAGAAGACTGACATCTAAGATCTATTCATTTTGGTACATTAATTATACCTAAATTAATATATATACACACACACACACACACACACACACACAGGTATGTTAAATTTTTATTATATATACTAGAGGCCCAGTGCATGAATTTGTGCATGAGTGGGTTATAGCTGGCCCGCCCCAATTGGGGCCAATTGGTCCAGGCTAGCCAGGGTTAGGGGCTGCGGGTAGTTGGCAGGCAGGCCCCACCCTTTGGTCAAACTCCCATTTGAACTCCCGGTTGAGGGGACAATTTGCACATTAGCCTTTTATTATATAGGATACCTGTATAATAAAAAGGGAAGAAAAAAAAGGTGGTACAAAGTTGAATAGGTTCATCTAGGTTTATTTTGATACATGGACAAGGCCCTGATTTAATTCCCCAACCTGATTCCAGCCAGCCTCGTTGGGACGTTGGGTCAATGGGAGCTGTGGGCAGCCTGAAAACAGCCCTCAGCCCCTCACCCAGGCTGGCCACACCCCCATGGGGTGAGGGTCCCCACTGGGGGGCTTGGCAAGTCTGCAAACAGCCATCAGCCCCTCACCCAGGCTGGCCAGGCACGCCAGCAGGAGGACATCCCCCGAGGGGTCCCAGACTGTGAGAGGGCACAGGCCGGGCTGAGGGACCCCCCGAGTGCACTGGGCCTCTAGTTATAGAATAAAAAGAGTTGGTCTTAAAATAAAAATATTTGGACTTACTTGAAGCCTGCAGCATATATTAACTGTGAGATGGGATGAGAGACTTAGCCTTTCTGAGCCGCTGTTCTCCATCTACCTATTTCATATCAGTGACAACAGTGCATTTTAAAGTACTTAAAAAAATTCTAACTTGACATTAAAGTATTATTATTGCCCACAACAGTTATAATAAAAACTCAACTATATTTGTGTGATATGGGCATGTAATATGTGTGAATATATATGTCCTTATACATATATAGAGAGATTTTCTAATAGAAAAATAAAAACAGCCTGATAAGAATGGCTTACCAATGAGAAAAAATTATTTGAAACTTGTTAGTACATGCATACTAAACAAATAACATCCATAACAGGTATTTACTCAGTAACTGCACATGCACACACACACACACACACACTCTTACCCATCCCCACCTAAAGAAAGGTCAAGAAATTACCAAACCTAAAGTGCAATTTATAGACTCTACCAAAAAAAACCTTATGTTAGCACATCTAAATTATGATAAATTCTGAACTAGTAAGTCTTCCTTAGGAAGGTTTTTGTTTGTTTTTATTTTCTTTATTAAGGTATTATATATGGGTCCTTATCCCTCCATTGCCGCCTCCCCCTCTTGCCTTCACCCCCACCCCCCGTGTCTGTGTCCATTGGTTATGCTTATATGCATGCAAATAAATCCTTTGATCTCTTCCCCTTATCCCCACCCTTTCCTACCTTCCCTCTGTGTTGACAGTCTCTTGGGAAGGTTTTGATATAGACATAAAACAAGAGTTTATGTTCACAATGAAAATTCAAAATTTGAAAATGCGCACTCTGTTTACACTCCTGTTCACAAAAGTTATATTGTATTTCTAGAGTGAGAAGTTCCATTGTGACTCCCTGCTGACCTCGGAAATGGAGAGCAGTTTTCATTTGCAATCAGAAAGTCAGATTGAACAAAACTTCCATCTGGCTTAAAAAGGAATGTGTGTGTGTGTGCATACACACACACACACACAAGCATGTATATAAAAATATTAGAAGGAAATATACCAAAATGTTGACAATAATAAAACTCTCATTTGGTAATATCTCTGGTCAAGGCAAAAGACCCTAAAAAATTAAGGATAAAAAAAAATCTATATATATAAAAGTCTAAACGACTGTCACAACTGAACAACCAGAATGACCAGTCAACCAGTCACTATGATGTGCACTGACTACCAGAAAGCAGATGCTCAATGCAGGAGCTGCCCCCTAGTGGTCAGTGTGCTCCCAACGCCAACCTCCTATGGCCAGCCGCCAACGGCATCTATTCCTTCTGTGCCCAGTCCAGTGACTGTTGCCTTTTCTCCCAACTCCACTGGGGCCTTCAGGTCCCAGGCTGGGACAAGGAACCTGGGGTGGGTGGTGGCGGACACAACCCCTTTCCTAGGGGGGCTGAGGGCCAGCTCCCTCCTTGGGGTCTGCAGCCAACCTGCTGCACCCTGCCCCACCCCCTGGCTGGCAGGCTCTGATCGGTCCATGGTCCCTCTCCCTGTCCTTCTCCCCTGGCCAGCAGGCCCAAATTGGCCTGGCCCTGATTAGCCCTGATCATCAGCTAGGCCTAGGAACCCCAACTGTGCACGAATTCGCGTACCAGGCCTCTAGTGGTATATAAGATCAAAGACCTAAATGTGAGAGCTGAAACTATAACTCTTAGAAGAAAACAAAGACATAACTCATTGTGACCTTAGATTAGGCAATGATTTCTTAAATATAACACCAAAAGCTCAAATAACAAAAGAAAATATAAACTGTACTTCAAAAAAATCAAAGTCTAATTCTTCAAAGGACACAGTCAAGAAAGTACAAAAATATTTGCAAAAAATAAAAAATCTGGTCTGAGACTCTAAATATATAAAGAAATCTTGTAACTCAATAATAAAAGACAATCCAATTAAAAATGGACAAAGAGTCCTATCTGGTTTGGCTAATTGATTAGAACATTGGCCTAAGAACTGAAGGTTCTTGGGTTTAATTCCGATCAAGAGCATGTCCCTCAGATGCAGGCTTCACCCCCAGTCCAGATTGGGGCACAAGTGGGAGGCAATCAATCAATATGTCTCTCTCACATAAATGTTCCTCTTTCTGTCTCCCCCCTTTCCTTATACTCTCTCTAAAAATCAATGGGGGGAAAAATATCCTCAGATAGAGGATTAACAAAACAAAAAAATGTGGAAAAAATTCTACATACATTTCTCCAAAGAAAATAGACAAACACAGATAGATAAATGCCATATGCATGAAAAGATGTTCAACATGGGCATGCATGCAGATGTGTGTATACACACACTAAGCCACCTCTTCCACAAGAACTTTGGTTACAGAAAGGTGAGGACCCACATATGTACCAGGCTGATTAATCGCATCAAGGAGAACCAAGAGCAACCTCTCTTTGACCCTTAGGGTATCTTCTCTGAATTAAAAACTACAAAGGTCAGTGACCTCATCACCTCAGGTTCCACATGCAACTGAGGAGGGTTTAGCCAAGATTTTAAGCTAATTCACCTGAAAGTTATTAAGGGTTTCAGGGACAAAATGGACTAAGTATGTCTTAAACAAATCACATAATGTATTGCCAAATATGAAATGAACACCAAAATGAAATTAGTTTAGCTGCATACTTAGATTTGAGAATTGGTCTAAATCCAATGTCACACTCTCACTTTAGATAGAAACCTTTGTGCTCTAAGTAAATATAATCTGAACCGCTGCATTCAGAACTGTTCACAGACTCAACATAGTTATGGTTGTTTGCTGTATCGTCTAGTCCCTAAAGAGGAACAATTATATGTATACTACAGTGGCTTCTTCAGTCCTACACCTAAATATAATGGCCCAATTAATCCATCATCTCAGACTTACAGTAACAGTCAATATAAATGTATGGTAACTCTCTCCATTACTACTATTTACTGTGATATTTAAGAAGAATCAGAATTAGAACTTCAAACAGTGTGGAAGGTAATGTTTCAGGAGGTTTTAAGAGACTGAGCTGATAAAACACTACCTGTTTTCTGCACTCAAAACCAGTTAGACTCTGCAATGAAATTTAAAAGTCATCCCATATGATCACTGAGAAAATCTGCTTAGAATCCCTTAAATTCAGAGGGAATGTCACTCAGATATTCTATCTAATGTGCAAGAAAGTTAAAGGAACATATTTGTCATGAAAAATGTCTAGTATCAATACGTACACAACCTCCAGCAAGGATTTCTGCAAAAAGTGGAATGGAACCATCTCTTCTGGTGAATTTGTCCCGAACAAAATCATTAACCTAATTAGAAAGAGAACATCGGTTTAACCAGAGTTAACATCCGTTAACCATAATTTCTTCTACTAATCTGTTATTGGTTTTACAAATCAGCAAAATATTTGTCTCATAAGATGAAAAATTATCAAATGTCCACATATAGATTTAAAATTTTACAAATGCCTTGATAGTGTATCAGTCTCAGCAGTATCAGTTTTCATTTTGGCTTAATGATAATCTAAACAGACAACATAAATTTAATGGAAAAAAACTTACAGTCAGTTTAATGGCCTTTTCTGGAGCAACCCCTATAAGTTGTGGTATCAGGCCTGGGTAAATGGAGAGAATTATTAGCAATATAGATGTACTAGACATGAATAAACAAGCTCCAAAAGACATGGTTTTCTCCATATTACTTGCCCATAGAACACTTCAGGGTTTTTAATAAAATGGGGGAAATGGATTATCCTAAAAACTCTGTATATGTATGTAATAATTATTTATGTCAAATATAATGTTATGCTTTCTTGAAGCTGTAAATCCTTCTCTTAAGCATGCTTCCTTTAGAGCCTAGTTATCTAACACCTCCCAAAAAGCACATGAGGAAGGAATGGAGCCTCTGGATCTTCTCTCTGCTGGAACACTGCCAACAACAATGTAACAAAATCCTCTCCCTTTACAACCGACAGCATACAAACACAGACATTTTAGGGAAGCCAATGCTGTATGCTTGGAAAAGCTCTGCAAAGCTATTAAGTAGACCCAGATTTTGCTACATATGATGCTGTCTATGGGATAGCATACAGTGGCTTGATCATTATAGAATACCAACTCTCATAAGTTTCTCTTTAGAGAAACCTAGAATTCAGTACTCATTTATTTAAAGGGAAGCCAAAATTGCACAGAAAAGTTTTATGTATCATTTAATCGGTATCTTCTACAAACAAAAACACATGCCTACTGTATTCTTATTTACTAATATATGTCAAACTTAAGACATTTCAAAAGAATCCTCTTAAAACAAAGGAAATTATTATTCTTAGAAAGTTAAATTTCCCAGGCTGGCTGCAAACTGGAAAAGAAAAAAATACATAAACAATTCAACATCTGTAGATATTCATAGGGCTCTGCTTTCCAAAGCACACAGATTACCCAAATTGATAGCATACATTTTTTGCATACATTTTTAAAGATGCTAACAATAAACATTTTATATCCTTTAAATCACCCAGCCAAGGGGTAGTTATGTATGTGTTTGCATGCTCACTGCTGATCTTAAGCCTACTTTGAGGACACTGCTGAGTGATTTTCTATGAGTTGAGAGCCAGCAAGTAATCATACATATGGCTACTGTCAGTCAAACTGAATTATCAATGACAAATACAAATCTGCACACACCTTTAATGGATTGCAGACTGATTTAAAAGAATAAATCAGCAGATGGCAGTCTTAACTTTCTAACCCTCATGATTACCAGGCCCTATTACTCTTAGTCTGACTCCCATACAACTATGTCAGCATGTGTATTTGTTTTACAACTAGCCTCAATAAGGCTCATGGAATTTTAATAAAGTACTGATTTATGTCATTTTATCATTGTTGCCTGTGATGAAATGTAGACTTATCTGTCAACAATTTTGTCAATCATCTGACAGAATAATGGACCAGTTCTAAGCAATATATGACAATCTCAATAATCATAGTGTTCACATACAGGATTCCTACAATCTTCTCCCTAATACAAGACTCTCTCATTTAAAGGACTGGTTTTATTAGCTCACATCCTGAATGAAACTAACAACTCTTCCTTCTCCTTCCCCACACAACTTGCTATATCTGACTCATTTAATTAACATGCCATCTCTCACAAATGAAATCTTCGGTAAGCATTCATCCATTGAGAAGGCTACACTGTTAGTATATATCTAGATTCCTTTAAATACAGGACATTCTCTTTATTAGTATACCAAGGAGGAAGAAAGATAATTATTCAACAAAAAAAGATTGAAAATGTCAAAGAAAGAAAACAACTTAAGTACCATTCAATCCTCAGATTCTCTGTTAAATAATATGCAGGTGTGCAGGGTTTAATACCATTTAAAACAAGCATTCGTATGCTTAGATCAGGATTCCAGACAATGCACAAGTCTTCCACAGAATACTTGCTATACATCGAGAATTTAAAGAAGCTAGAGGTTTGAATATTTGAGCAAAATTAATTACACTCCTTCTCAGGAGCAGGGTATTTGAACTTAGTTTTCAGAACACTCTTATTCAGAACATTCTCTTATCATGCCAAAAATGAACATCTTCATGACTCTCTCACACACAGTAAGTGTATCAGTTAGATTTTTCACTGAAAGTCTGTACATGATGCTAACCAGAGACGTTTTTCTCCTGTCCATGAACATAAAGCTTTGTTTGGCCTGGCCTTTCTTTCCAAGGAAGAGGTTCTAAGCCAAACAGTTCAACAGAGCCCAGAATGAGCTAGGGATTAATGAGACTGTGTGCAAACAAACAAGTACAGTAAATTACATAAATGCCCTGGACTTAGGCATGTAGAGTACATTTTCAAAGAATTCCAAGTGGCGCCCGAAGGGATTAAAAAATTAATCTCCTTCCCCAAGGAAACCCTAAATTCTAATGTGAAAACATGTACATGAAAGTCGTTCCCTCTCCAAAGAGAACAAGTTCTTACAAAGCCCACGGGGTGAAGAGAATTCTGCATGGGGCTGCTGCCTCTAGGCCAACAGCACTGAGCTCAGCCCAGAGGTGATGGTAATGTTTCCTGCAAAAGAAAATCTCTCTGCTTTCACTCAGTGCCTCTGAACTACGGAAAGGAGAGGAACAAAAATGAGACTTGGAGTCAAAAGGTTTTCTTTTCTTTTTTGTTAAACTTCAGATGACTCGGTGAAAAAGACTTATGAATCGTCTCCGTGGAGGAGACAAAAACATTTGATATTTCTTTCAGTTGAAACAAGTGGATAGATGGTAAACTTACCTCCAGGTGGCAGCCTGGCTTCTACTTCCGAGAAGAGGCGTATTTCTCCTCTCTCACTCTTTGAGAAAAAAAAGCTATTTCTTAGCCGTCACCACTGTATCCCACCTGCAGACATGTGCCTCAGTTTGTAAAGCACAGTGACCACAGACTCATGATAGGACAAACACAGGATTTGGATTCAGAGAAATAGAAATAGCAGGAAGAAGAAATGAAGACCTTGTTTGCAGACTACTATTGCTAATTACCAACAAAAAGAGAAATGAGCAATGGGAATACAAAAAGAGAAAAACAGCTCTAGTCTGACTGGGCAGGCTACACATTTGTTTTCATAATAAGTGAGTTAAAACCTGCTTCTGGTGAGATGAAAATCACTAACTTCTGCAGCTGAGTTTTGCCTACTCACCCCGGTAGAGTCCAAAGAAGCCCTCATAACGCAAGACTTTCTTAAAACAGTCAAAGCTGTTTTTGTACATCAGCTCTCCCACCACAGAGCCAGTGCCACGCTGGTTTTGCATGCGGGTTTTCACCAGATCTATAGGATATACTGCAGTGGCTCCCACAGCTATAAATAAAACAATTTTGAGGCTTAAAAGACAGCACAATTAAGTGGGGAATCTATAAGGAAAACAAATCTCATCTCAAAGGACTAGAAAATAAAACAGTATCTTTCTCACAAGAGACTGTTATTTTTCCTCCCATGCACAGCTGAAACATACAAGCTAGCAACCACTGGATCCATAAATACAGTTGCTTCAGAGAACAGCTACAGTGGATTTTCAAATCATCACCAACATTAGACAATCAACACTCAATTTTCTATAACATTAAACTATTATACCCAACATATTTTTTAAAAACAACATATTTCTTGATATTTCCCATTAAATGCTTAAATACACCAGTTACTCCTTAAAATGACTACATACGTACATGTAAATGACTATAATTTAAAATTTTACTTTGCTAAAGCATTTTGGTATATTAAGCTTAGTTACAATCATAATACTGAAACCAAATCTCAATATAATCCTACCCCTACATACAGAATTTGTTAAAAAAAAAAAAAGATAAGGCTTTAGATTTCTCAGGGACTAAAAAATGTGTAATATGAATTGAGCATTATATTTTTCAATTGTTGAAAACCAAAACATGATTTGCAACTTCTAAAACTGAGACTGAAAAGAAAAAATAATAGTTTCATCAGTTCAGGCTTGTTTTGAAAAATCGTAAGTATTTTAATCACACCTGATATGTTCTTATCATCAAAGCAATTTTAGATTCTACACTCTATGCAGAGATTTAAGCAGAAAGAAAAAAAAAACAACACAAAAAAAGTCTTGAATTTTGCCCAGGAACAGAAGAGGTTCATTTTAGCAAATAAGCTACAAGTTCATATATTCTTCAAATAGTAAAAGGGAAGAGGAAAAGAATACAAGTAGAGAAACAAAAGTGAATCACTTTGAAAGGTTGTTTTATTTCATAAGGTTCTGGGACTTGTACCCCAAATCTTGATTTCCTACCTGCCCTCACCCCCAACACCATAAATACAGTCTTATTCTCCATTGCTTTGTACTGGCTTTAACCAGTATAATTAAAGTGAGTGCAGCACTGCAGCCAAGACTTTCACAATATGACAGAGGTTTTGTCCTAAAGACAGACTGGAGCCAGAGGGTCTATGGCCATGCTATGACAAGTCCTCTGATCAGAGGTAAAAAAATGAAAAAATGCTTCAGAAAGCCCTGCAGCCGTGACCCACGGGAACAATGAACTGCACTTTTGCTGATCTGTCCCGGCCTAGTGAGATAATATTACATGATCACAAGCTTGAAACAGCACACAGACACATCACTCACCTCCAGCAACTGAGCCCAGAGTGAATCTGTAAGCAGACTCGGCAATCTGGAGCCAGACAGACCTGCCTAAACCATGAGATTGCTGTGGGGTAAAAGAAAACATGTAAAAAAAAAAAAAAGGAAAAGCATACAGCAAACCAAAAAAGCTACAATGGCTATTTTAAGATTTTAAAATGAATACCTGTATTATTGGCACTGAAAAACCATATCCAGCCGAAGAGACACCTTTACTTTTTCCCATTTTTTTACAAACCTATTAATACCTCATTTATCTGCTGCTATTGGGATACACACTATCATTTTACCAAAGTGAACAAATATTTCAAGTACAACATCTTTCCCCCCTTCTTTAAAGTTAAAATTTTAAACCTTTCTAAAATGTACAAAAACTATCTTGATTCATAGACTAGAGACTATTGATCATAATCTACCATCTCTAATGACTGGAGGTCATCATATTCTTATGTCCATCACTTACTGCATTAAGATCTGACACAGCTGTCTGTGCTATCTGCCCGTGCCTGACAGCTCTCACCTCTTCTACCAACAGGCTCCTAGTTTGATTTTGCCACCTCTCATCTGCTAGGGCTGGAGAGATCACATAATTAGGATTGTTAGGATTTTATGCAAAGCAATGTCAAGGACTTCTCTTTTGGGATAAAGTGAAAATTTAATGACTACTATTTCTAGAGTCAGAGTCTTATTTCTGGCTTTGCAGCTCAACCACTGAGGCTACCGCTAGATAAGTGTGGTATTTCTGACCTCAGCTATTGAGCATTTGCTCTCCTACCTCTATGTATTCCCCAACTGCATAAAGAAAATACCTAAGGGGCTTTAAAAAAGTAAATCCCTGGGGCCTGGGGTTTATATATTTTTAAAAGGTTTCAAATTATTCTGCTATGTTGCCAGGTTGAGAACCACTGTTCTAGCCACATTTACGGTTCTAGCGTAAAATCTACGATGATAATAAAGCAAAGGGGGACATCCTGTTGTGATTCAGAATGCTATTTCATCCATGTTCTACAGCATGAAGAATCTGAAATAATTTGCCTATATTAGTGTATCAGTCTTGTTCTTTAATGTTTTCATTATGAAATAACAGGTATTGAACAGTCTGAAATGAAAGGATAAAATACTTGCTTTATTATAAAGAAAATGAAAAATATTAGCTTGAAATTAGGTTTTTAAAACAGCATAATAAAAAAATTTAGATACTCTTATTAGAATAATTTAATGGAGAGGGAATCCATGCCTAAAATCTAGAAGGAAAAAGGTAAACTAGTCTACTCTGATTTGCTTTTATTTGTACAATCTCTGAATACACTTGTTACTTTTTTTATATGTTGACTAAACATAGTGAGGCTAACCTGTTATTTCTTGTTGTTTTTAAAAAATATATTTTTATTGATTTCAGAGAGACGGGAAAGGGAGACAGAAATAAAAACATCAACGATGAAAGAGAATCATTGATAAGCTGTCTCCTGCACACCCCCTATTGGGGATCGAGCTCACAACTAAGGCATGTGCACTGACTGGGAATTGAACTGTGACCTCCTGGTTCATAGGTCGACACTCAACCAATGAGCCATATGGGCCAAGCTACCCAGTTATTTCTAATACTCTGTTTCAAAGACAAAATAGTTGAAAACAAATGCAGTCTGTATCTTCAAGGTAAAGATGATGTTTACTATTACATTGCTTGAAGAAATTTAAGTAATAACATTTTGACTTAAATTTTATAATATTTTAAAATCAATGTGGTTGTTATGCTACTTATTAAACACACAGCATATGTTTTTAACTTCTAAAAACATGCACATAAAACTTTTTCCCAAAGTTAGAATTTCTCAGTAACAAAAGTGGGTGAAAATAAACCTCATTCTCACATATTATGAATTATTTTCAACCATGTCTCCTCTCAACAGAATATGTTGAATTAAAACTCATAGAATAAAAGGGCTATAATCGCAAATAAGAGACAAGTAACCACTAATTCCCTTTTTCATATAAAAGGTTTGTCCTGTGTTCAACCACATGTTTTCTTTATACTCTCTTCCTTTAAAGAATGTTTATAAGCCCTAGAAAATCCCATGAAAACTGAAGGATTATACTATGCTTTAATTCTTAGCTAAAAACATCTGTAACTATGAATGCCCAAATGCCTTTTGAAAGAAATGCTGCCTCCGCCCTTATTAAATAGCACTTAAAAAAAAAAAAAGCACTATATGGTTACGAAGCGTTCTTTTTTGGGCTCAGCTATCACTATAACTTACGGTTCACTTTTATTCAGGTATGTAAATTAATGTAATTAATGCTATGGATTTCACATCATGAATATTCATTAGAATGCTACTGTAGCTATCATCCCTATTAATGACTATGTACGGAATTTTTAGCATTTAGGCTGAAAGAAAATACTCAGCACTAAGATTGCCTACCGTGAGCAAATGGGCCAAAGGAAAAGGTGCTCTTTCCCTTAAGGTTATGATTATGATCTTGAAGGTGATATTTAACAATATTGTTTATCAAAGCAAAATAAAAGTGGGACATCTTTTAAAAAAAGAGAGCATCTTAAATAATTTTTAATCTGCTCCCTAAGTATATGCATATGATAAAAGTGACTAGAGATCTCATTTGGAGAAGAGAGGGTTCTTTTGCTTTTGTTGTTGCATGTATTCTCATCCTATAAATGAGAATTGGATAAGACAAGATCATGTCAGTTAACAAGTCAAGCAACCTGCCCAAACTAAACTGCTTCATGTAGTGTGCCAGTCCAATAAAGAGAACTGCCTCATCCTAACTGGTTTGGCTCAGTGGATAGAGCGTTGGCCTGCAGACTGAAAGGTCCCGGGTTCGATTCCGGTCAAGGGCACGTACCTTGGTTGCGGGCACATCCCCAGTAGGGAGTGTGTAGGAGGCAGCTGATCGATGTTTCTCTCTCATTAGTGTTTCTAACTCTCTATCCCTCTCTCTTCCTCTCTATAAAAAAAACGAATAAAATATATTTTAAAAAAAGAGAGAACTGCCTCTTCCACATGGCACACTATTAATGGATAGGAGAAAAGGAAGAAAAAGCTGAAGTCTTTCCCCTCCATCAATTAAAATTTTTTTAATTATAACATAAAATTTCAGCCAACACACACAAAAAAATTTTAAGTAAAACAATTCAGGCAATAAAGAAGAAAATATAAAGATACAATTCTTTCTCACTTCCTATCCCCTTCCACCTAGGGAAAGAAAATATATGAGAGTAGATGAAGAAATTATGTCACTCACACACACACACTCACACTCACACACACACACACACACACACACACACACACACACACTTGAGCCCAACTTGGAGTGTGCTCAGATAGACTTCTTATAGTCAATAACAGTAACAACTACAGCAATAATGGCAATGAACATTTATTGCTTGCTTAGTAGGTGCCAGGCTTAATGTAAGTATATTACCTCATTAATTTTCACAATGACCCTATCAGATGAATACTATTCTCTTTATTTAATGAGGAAACTGAGGAAGAATGTCACATAATCAGTGTCCAAGTTCTTAACCTCTGTCTCTTAACTTCCCTTCTATTTATGAATTCACAGATTCTGTCATGCACTTGTGTTTTAATAACCACTTTCATAGGTTGAGATAACAAAACTTGCCATCCCTCCTATTTTATTTTTATTGACTTCAGAGAGGAAAGGAGAAGTAGAGAAAGACAGAAATATCAATGAAGAGAGAGAATCATTGTTCGGCTGCTTCCTGCACGCTCCCTTCTGGGGATTGAGCCTGCAACTCCGGTAGGGAATCGAACTGTGACCTACTGGTTCATAGGTTGATGCTCAACCACTGAACACACTGGCCAAGCCCTTTCCTATTTTATATCTAAGTTTCAAGTAGATATCTATAGGGCAACATTCTATATATGAAATGTAAATAATTCATGTATTTGGAGGATACTGTCATTTAGAATTTAGAAAATAAAATTAAAATCAACTGATTCACACTATTTTTGCAGAATGCAGGAGTTTGACAGAATCTTGAAAATATTTGAAGTAGAAACTGAGGTCCACAGAATCATGTAGCAGATCCCAAGAATAATAAAGGCCATATTTCACAATGTATGCAAGTAGGGACATTAATTTTAATTCTCTTAAATCTTTATAAATTTGTCTATAAAATTCTAAAAATTATTTATTACTTCTATTGAGTTTTATTTTTAAGAGGTGTTTTAACAATAATTCACAGGAGAGAATACATTTGAAATCTTCATTTTTTATTTCTCTATTTCTAACCCTCAGCAATAAGACTACCCAACCTCGCTGATGTGGGAGAGGGAAAACAAACAGACTCCGAGGCTCTTCCTTTGGAGGCAATGCAAGAATACCCAGGAGCTCTGCCTGTTCGCAGGAGATTCCAGATCCCTGTGCCACCCTACTGGTTAGAGAAAAGGCAGAGCAGATACTCCAGCACCACTCTGGCTGTCAATCAGAAACCCAGGGAAAGAGAAGGTGGCGATATATTTTTTTTAATTTTACTGATTTTTTAGAGAGGAAGGGAGAGGTATAGAGAGTTAGAAACATCGATCAGCTGCCTCCTGCACACCTCCTACTGAGGATATGCCCATAACCAAGATACATGCCTTTGACCGGAATGCCTGGGACCTCTATCCACTGAACTAATCTGGCTAGGGCGGAGGTGGCAATTTTTATCACTACCCATTTGCTAGCATCTAACAAGACCTTTGAGGCCATCACATCAGCATAAAGGCATCAGCGCTGCCCACTAAAGACAGGCAAATCACCTTTCAATCTGTCTACAAGAAAAATTACACCAACAGAATTGTATCACCTTCCTAAAAACTAAGAAATATGAAGAAGATAAAATTAGGGTGCCAGAGGTTACAAAAACAGCTTTCAGATATGACTTGTAGGCAAATTGCTAGAGGCAAGAGAGTCAGGTAAAATGAAAAGTAAGAGCAGCAGAAAGGCTGAGAAAGGAGGAATGAGTTGGGATTTTTAAATTAATTATACTGTTTTTAATAAGCTAAATGAAATATTCCATTATCCTATATAATAAAAGGATAATATACAAATTGACCCTAACAGCAGAACAACTGGGAATGACCGGTCACTATGACACAACTGACCACCAGGGGGCAGATGCTCAATGCAGGAGCTGCCTCTGGTGGTCAGTGCCCTCCCACAAGGGGAGTTCTGCTCAGCCACAAGCCAGGGTGACAGCTGCCAGTACAGCAGTGGTGGTGGGAGCCTCTCCTGCCTCCTCAGCAGTGCTAAGGATGTCCAACTGCAGCTTAGGCCTGCTCCCCGCTGGCAAGTGGACATCCCCTGAGGGCTCCTGGGTTGCCAGAGGGATGTCTGACCGCCAGCTTAGGCCCAATCGCCTGGGGAGCAGGCCTAAGCCAGCAGGTAGACATCCCCCAAGGGTTCCCAGACTGCGAGAGGGCACAGGCCGGGCTGAGGGACTCCCCCAAGTGCACAAATTTTTGTGCACAGGGTCTCTAGTTATATATATAAGGACACCCCCAGGGAAAGTTATATTAATAGACATGTAACACTAAAAAAATAGCTCCTTTTGAAATGCAACTTTTCAAACTTCAAGAAAAATTTTTATAAATGTACACTATAAAATATAAAATTAAATTCAATAAGAGCTTTTTAATTTAAATATTTTAATGTATCAACTTTT
This sequence comes from Murina feae, assembly GCA_004026665.1. NCBI lineage: Eukaryota > Metazoa > Chordata > Mammalia > Chiroptera > Vespertilionidae > Murina > Murina feae. Next base: position 1,346 of record PVJC01008266.1, on the reverse strand, counting down.
CAATAATTTTGTTAAATTTCATTATAAATCAATGAAGTGAAATAAATTAATCTATTTTTAAAGGATCTGAGAACTTATAATGGAAATAAACATTGACAGCAGTAGATAAGGGGTTTTTGCTAAAAAGCTAAAATGCAATGGGTTACAGATATATTTTAATCTGCAGGAAGCTCTATTACACACCAAGCAAACAAAGAATTAACATAAAATGTAGATATTAAAGTAATATTTTCAATTTATTGAGCAGAATATAAAAGTTCTTGTTTATTATGTAAAGTAGATCTGGAAATTCTAATTCATTTCAGAAGCAGAATCATCATTTCATGGAGCTCAAGTAGAAATAAGATTTCCTACCAAAACCCCCCAGCAGACCACACTTACAAGCCTTGATCTTTCACTAGCACCTCGGGCTATTTCACCAGAGTGGCAGCACTAAAAAAAGGTGGACTCGGGCTCTTTTGGTGGCATGCCCATTCATGCAGTTTCTTTATTCCCTCCTTCCCTGTCTTTGGTCTTCTCTGCCCCTCTCCCCGTGACATCCCTATGTCTTCTAGCCTCATTGGGCATCACAATCTCTTAAGGTATCAGGGACACAGGTCTCATGTCTGTGAGAGCAGAGAAATGCCAGGAGGACAAGCAATAAGCCCCTAACCTCACTCCCCACACGAAGCCATGTGACCGTCACTACAACAGAGGCTCCCTCCAACTGCTACAGAGGTGGGAGTTTCTGCTTAAAACAAGATTTACTTAAAAAAATATTCCATTTCATTCTTCAAGGTAATATCATGGGGTTTATTTTCCCATTAAGATAGTATTTTTGAAATCAGAAATGGGCTCTATTAACTTTATTGGACTCAGAGCTATTAATTTAACCATCCTTAATATTTTAAATAACTAATATTTTATCAAAAATTTAACAACCAAGGTTTTCTCTCTAGTTCATTAGTTTTCCTGTGCTACTGTTGTAATCATCTAAACTAATAAAAGCGAAATATTAAAATTAACCGTTTCTCCAAGACAGGGTAAGCCACGCCCACCAGCCAATCAGAGCAGCTGTAGGCAAATTAGCCCAGCCAACATGGCGGCTGCCACTCCCGGACCTGAGTAAACAGCCCTTTCCATTGCGGCAGGAGTGAAAGTGAAGCTTCGCCCTTCAGCTCAGCTCCGATTAAACTGCCTCTAGCGAAACACAGCTTTTTGAAACATTGTAACAATCATAGAATCCTCCGGAGCTGAAGGAAAGAGCAGCTCCGGCCTAACCAGTAAAAGTAACAATTGTTTCATTATAGACGCTGCGAGGTGAAGCAGAGGAGGCTTCAGTTAGTTAGAAGGCCGCCTTAAAGGAA
>PVJC01008265.1:0-42200 GCA_004026665.1 Murina feae | reverse complement strand
CAGGAGAGAGTAGCTGTTCAATTGAGTAGAGAGGTAGGAGGATACCTGGCTTGCCAGGGGTGAGGAATGCATCTGGAAGCCACTCCTACAAAAGTGGCTCTTAAAAGCATCATATTAAAAAGTGTTATTTGCTTTTACGTTTTTGTATAATGGTTCTAACCATTACTTAATTCAATAATAGCAAAGAGACTTGGTAAAAAGCCCATAGATTTTTTCCCCAAAGTGTGAAAGAGTCCTCTCTGTGTCTGCTGTCAAGACCTCCCTCCAAGATCTGGGAGTAAAGGGTGCCTGTGGTGAAGGTGAAAGAGATGCCTAGATGGGAGTGTGAGCCCGAAGTGGAGGTCCAGACATGAGTAGCCATGCTAACAGATTAGTACTTGATTCTCTTCAGAGATTTTAAAGCAAGAAAAGGAACAGGTCAGATCCAAACTTCAGAAACATAACTGGAAGCAGTAGAAGGTTCTGCTGGTAGGACAGAGAGAGGCCAGAGCAGGATTCAACATAGCTTGCAAATGAATGTTTATTGAACTATTGATTGAACAAATGTAGAGAGACAAGCAAGAAGATTGTTTAGTTCAAGTGATGGTTAATGACCATCTGGACTGGGGTAGGGGCAGGAAGATCAGAAGAAGGAAGTATTTGAGAGAATCTGAAGGGAGAATGAGTATGACCAATTGTGTGTGTGTATGTGTGTGTGTTTATAAGGGCATGAAAGAGAGGGGGTGAAACACATTGGTTATTCGAGGAAATTGCTGGTTGGTGAGACTGAAGACAGAGAATGCACTCAAAAGCAGAGCTCACTTCTGCTTATGAAGGTGTGACAATATGTCAAATTTGGATGTGATTAGAAATGGAGAAAGAGATTTGGAATCTATGGTACAAAAATAATAGCTTTAGTTTTAGGATGGATGAACTTGAGTATGCCTAGGAATACCCATATTTAAAGAGATGAGTGGAAGGCTCCTTACAAGTCAGAGAAGCAATTTCAGCATTTTGTTCTTGGACCACTAGAAAGTACTTAAGATAAAAGCTTTATATGGGAAGAGTGGAGCAGAAAGAAGGGAAGAACCGGGGCCACTTAAATCAAGGAGCTGCCTAGTATTTTACATGAGTGGGAAGATAAATACTTACCTTTATTATTATTGTTTGGATATTATATGACATGCTGCTGTATCTTATAAGTAATATGGTCCCCAATCTGTGAGTCTTCCAGATAATTAGAATCACATCAAATGATGGAATCAATGGTACTCATGTCATAGCTGTTGGGATAGCTTATTGTTCTTTCCAAATTGGATTACAACCCTTAAGGGCAAGGATTAAGACTTACCATTTTGGTTTCACCAACCTTTCTCACAGTGTTTGGCACATGACATATAAATGTTACTGCTAATGGCTGTAAAGAGCTGTCCTTTCTTCTCACCTAGTCAGTGCATCACAGCTGCATCCGGATGAGCATCTCAGGATTTCAAATGCTTTATTTTTCTTTTAAATAATTTTTAATTTTTCAATTACAGTTGACATACAATATTATATTAGCTTTAAGTCTACAATATAGTGATTAGACATTTATACAATGCATGAAGCTATCACCCTGATAAGTCTAATACCCACCTGACACCATATAGTTATTATAATACTATTGACTATTTTCTTTATGCTATCCTTTACATCCCCATGACTACCAATTTATACTTTTTAATCCATTTTCCCTTTTAACCCATTTCCCCAATGTCTCTTCCATTGGGCAGTTGTCAAATGTTCTCTATATCTATGAGCCTGTTTCTGTTCTGCTTGTTTATTTATTTTGATTTTAAATTCCACATATAAGTGAAATCATCTGGGATTTGTATTTCTCTGTCTAACTTATTTCCCTTAGTGCAATACCTTCTAGGCTCACCCATGTTATTGCAAATGTCAAGATTTCATTCTTTTATTGGCTGGATCATATTCCATTATATATGTACTACTGCTTCTTTAGCCATTTATCTATCGATGAGCACTTAGTTACTTCCTTATCTTGGCTATTGTGAATAATACTGCAATGAGCATATGGATGTATATATCTTTTCAATTTAGTGTTTTGGGATTTTTTTTTTTTTAATAGATACCCAGAAGTGGAATTGCTGGGTCCTTCTTTGTCTCTTGTTATAGCCTTTTTAAAAAAATATGTTTTATTGATTTTTTTATAGAGAGGAAGGGAGAGGGATAGAGAGTTAGAAACATCAATGAGAGAGAAACATGGATCAGCTGCCTCCTGCACACCTCCCACTGGGGATGTGCCACAACCAAGGTACATGCCCTTGACCAGAATCAAACTTGGGACCCTTCAATCTGCAGGCCGACACTCTATCCACTGGGCCAAACGTGTTATGGCTTATTAAAGCCTTTGTTTTAAAATTAATTTTGTCTGGTATAAATATTTCTACTTCAGCTGTTTTTGTATTATTTTTATTTTCACGAACTATCTTTTTCCATCTCTTTACTTTCAGTCTTTGTGAGTCTTTCAATCTGAAGTGAGTATCTTGTAGACAGCATATGTAAGAGTCTTGTTTGTTATCTGTTCAGCCACTGTATGTCTTTTTATTGGAGCATTTAATCCATTTGCATTTAAAATAATTATTGATGGACATATATTTATTGCCATTTATTATTCATACTAGGGGCCCGGTGCACAAAAATTTGTGTACTCTGAGGGATCCTGCAGCCCAACCTGTGCCCTCTCACAATCTGGGACCCCTTAGGGGATGTCCACATGTTGGCGTGCCTGGCCAGCCTAGGTGAGGGGCTGATGGCTGTTTTCAGGCTGGCCAAGCCGCCCAGTGGGGACCTTCACCCCATGGAGGTGTGGCCAGCCTGGGTGAGGGGCTGAGGGCCATTTTTAGGCTGCCCACAGCTCCCATTGACCCAGTGTCCCAATGAGGCTGGCTGGAATCAGGTTTCTGGAGTTTATTTATCTTCTATAATTGAAACTTTGTTGCCTTGAGTGGAGGCCTAGTCAGGCAATGAAGCCTCCTGTTTGCTTCAGCTCTGTGGCTTCTAAAGTTGAAACTTTGTTGCCTTGAGCAGAGGCCCAGCCTGCTGAGGCAGGCAGTTTTCTCCAAACAGAAGCCTCCTGTTTTCTCTAGCTCCATGGCTGCTGGCTGCCATCTTGATTGGGTTAATTTGCATACAGTCGCTCTGATCGGCTGGTAGGTGTGGCTTGGCTGGTGGGCATGGCTTAGGTGTCTCGGAATGATGGTTAATTTGCATATTACTCTTTTATTAGATTTGACTAGAGACCTGGTGCATAAATTCATGCACAGGTGGGGTCTGGCCATTCGTCTCAATGGGGGCTGATAGGGCCAGGTAGGTGGGAGAGGAGGGATGTGGGAGGTTGCGTAGCTGGTCCTGCCACTGATCAGGGTCAGGGGGCTGATTGGGAAAGGGGCTGGCCAGGGGGAGGGACTGTGGGAGTTTGAGGGTGCCACTTGGGGCCCCAAGAGGACTGCTTGGCTGCCACAGTGCACATCATAGTGACTGGTCATTCTGTTCATTTTGGTCATTCTGGTCATTCTGGTTGCTTGATATATATATATATATATATATATATATATATATATATATATATATATATATATATTTCTTCTTCTTCTTCTTCTTCTTCTTCTTCTTCTTCTTCTTCTTCTTCTTCTTCTTCTTCTTCTTCTTCTTCTTCTTCTTCCTCTTCTCCTCCTCCTCCTTCTCATAGTCCCTTTAACATTTCTTATATTATTGGTTTGGTGGCGATGACCTTCTTTGTCTTTTTCTTATCTAGGAAGCTCTTTATTTCTTTTTTGATTCTAAATGACAGCTTTGCTGGATAGAGTAATCTTAGTTGTAGGTCCTTGCTTTTCATAACTTTGAATATTTTTTGCCACTTTCTTCTGGCCTTTCTATTGAGAAATCAGTGGACAGTCTTACAGGGCTCCCTTGTAGGTAACTAACTGCTTTTCTTTTGCTGCTTTTAATATTCTCTCTTGGTCTTTAGTTTTTGGCATTTTAATTATGATGTGTCTTCATGTGGGTCTCTTTGGTTTCATCTTGTTTGGGACTCTCTGTGCTTCCTGGACTTGTATGTCACCTGGCTAGGGAAGTTTTCTGTTATTAATTTTGCAAATAGATTTTCCATTCTTTGCTCTCTCTCCTCCTTCTGGCAACCCTGTGAATGTTGGTATGCATGAAGTTTTCCCAGAAGTTCTTTACACTATCCTCACTTTTTAGATTATTTTTCTTTTTGCTGTTCTGATTATGGATTTTCTGCTTTCTTATCTTCCAAATCTCTGGTCTGATACTCTACTCCATCTACTCTACTATTGATTCCCTGTAAAATATTCTTCATTTTAGTGTATTCTTCATTTCTGACTTGTTCTTTTTATGTTTCCTACCTCTTTGTTGAAGTTCTTACTAATTTCCTCTACTCTTTCCTAAGTTCATTGAGAACCCTTATAACCAGTGTTTTGAACTCTGTGTCTGATATATTGCTTGTCTCCATTTTGTTTAGTTCTTTTTCTGGAGATGTCTGCTGTTCTTTCACTGAGGACATGTTTCTTTGTTTCCTTATTTTGGCTGCCTCCCTACGTTTGTTTCTATGTATTAGATAGAGTTTCTTTACCTCTTGGTCCTAGTAGAATGACATTATATAGTGGATGTCCTATGGGGCACAATGGTACAGCCTCCATACTCACCTGAACTGAGCACGACAAGTGCACCCTCTGTGTGGGTTGTGTGCACCCTCCTGTTGTAGCTGAGCCTTTATTGCTGTTGGCACATCCATAGAAGGAATTTACTCTCAGGCCAATTAGCTACAAGGACTGGCCATAAGCACTGTGGAATATCTGATGTGCTGGGGCTGATTCTACAGAGCAGGACTTACTTCAGAGGGCTCTGGTGTCTGCTGAATTAACCCCTTGAATGTGTCACTTGTGGAGGTGGTTGGGTGGTCTAAAGCTGTCTATCATGTGTGCTGGCTCCAGGAGGATTTTGGGAGGTGCAGGCCAAGGTCAGTTGTCACCTGTGCCCTGCCTGGGGCCTCCCAGCATGAGCTACAAAGCAATCTGCAGATGGCTGCTACTTGTGCTGGGTTTGTTACAGTTTTCTTAGAGTCAAATTGGAATAATATCTCACCTTCCTTGTAAAGCTTAAAGATGATGTACCTATAACCTGAAAGTCACCAGGTTTTCTAGTCAATGCATGGAAGTGAAGGCAATTAATATCACAACTAGAGTTGCTATTTGAACTTTGCAGGACTTCTGGCCTTACTTTTAAAATGCCTCTCTTTCCCATGATTTCCTGGAAGTTCTTCATGGGCTGCCTTACAAGTGCCCACAGGCCATTCTGTGAGCTGGCATCCACTATGACACGCACCATGTGCTTCCTTTCCAGAGAGTTTTCTCCTCAGTCATATACTCAGCCTAGTATAGATATACAGTCTCCTTCCACAGCTCACTTCAGGACCACTGTTTATTCCTTGTGCATTTATAAAGCCCCCACCTAAACATACTGCCCAAGACAGAGTGGGCCCTCAGGAATGTAAGCTATGTTTTATTTCCTGGTGATAGGAAGCAGGCCTTCTCTTTGCATGGATTGTCCAGCCCAAGTAATTCACACTAACCTTCTCTTTTTCTTTTCCACCTTGACATCCCTGGAAGCAAAAATGATTTCTGGAGAGATGAGGGTGATTTCTTACTAAGAGACCTTAAAAATGAGTGTGGATCATTTATTAAAGATTTCAGTAGGAAGTGTTTATAGATGTAAAGAAGAAGAAAACATCGTGGACTTGAAACAGTCATAATCAGTCTCAGCTCAAGTAATTTTCCATTGAATTAATCCCTTTTTCCCCCATGGATGACTGTGACTCTTGAGGCATGAGGCTGGACTTTATTGCCTATGGTCTAAGGTGAGATTGCTATCAGAAAAATTGGTTTTGAGACCTCTTAGTGTAAATGCTTTATATCTTGTCTGTCTTTCTTTCTCAGTAAGATCCCACAGCTCAAGATCAGCCATGTAGCAGCATAAAACAATAAACTCATGGACGGTGAGAGGTCTTTGGCTGTTCATTCTTCTCCATACACACTCCTCTTTTCCCATTTTTAGCAGAGCAGACCCAGGACACGTCCTTTCCTCCAACCTCCCATTCTCTAAAAGCCTTTGACTCAAAAACACCCAAGAAAGCAAAGACAAGCTGCCAGAAGAGAAGACAGAGACTTAGGCTGAAATTTTATGGTCATACAGAGCAGATCAGACTGGTTAAAAAGTCCTAGGGATTTTGTGACCATAACCCCCACCCTAACCCTCAACTAACAGCCAAGCTCTAGTTTTGTTCAGCAAAGTACTTGAGATAGCAATTTCTCAGAGCTATAATAAGCTGGTGATTAATGATGGCTGGGAGGGAATCCCAGGGAAGTCTACTGCCAAAAGACCTTGATTCTTGCATGAGCTGCTCTGGAATTTTCTTAGTGATGCCCTTAACCATGGTGGAAAGCTTAGTATTTCTGCCCTGGTTGGCATAGAGAAGCCAATGAAGTACCAATGGATTCTTCTGGGGCCATGTTATCTTGTAGTCACGTATTTTTCCAAAGGGTAATATTCGCACTACTTGGCTAGTGTTCCTCATCCTTAAGAATCCTAGTTCTTAATTCCCACAAAGAACATTAAATCTGTCATCATTACTTGAGTAATTTTAACTGCACAAATCTCTGTATCATTTTGGAGTACCAGGATAGGTACAACAAAAGCAGTCCTTCCTAAAAAGGAAAAAAAAATTAAACAGAATGCATGGAGAATAATTTATTAGGGGATCTTCTCTGAGTAGGCCTTGTGCCTCTGAGAGAAGTCCTATTTCCAGCTAATGATGCAGAGTTAGTGAGTAAACTGAATCCCTAAGAAAAGTTACTTTCCTTTACTTCTCTAGCTATGAAGTAAAAGCTAATACCATAGGACAGCTCTTACCAGGTAAAATCTGAAAGCTAAGTTTAGCTGGCTCTATCTTGGACATATCACCCTTCTCATATCACTCCTGTCTTGTCTAGTTTGTATAGCAGACATAAACACTTTTCTAAGCTTTCATTACTCATAAATTTCAAAGCACAAATTGGAAACAACCTGATAGGTCTTTCCAACTTCCTGTATTATCTTAGGACCTCTTGATAAGTCTTCTAACCTTGCAGGAACTTCACTCCAGAACCACACTCCGGCAGTGGCACTAATTTATAATGCAAATAGTTTCTGTTTAGGATATAGATATCCTTATTCATCCCCATCCCAACCTCAGACATCATTAATGGGACAGGTTCTAATATTATCCATATCAATGGTCTAATGTTTTTCTTGATTCTATTATAGGTGTAAAAAAATTTTTTTAACCACACTTAGCACTAGCAGACCTAAGTAGCCTCATCCAGCTGGCTTCTTTGAGAAGGAGGGGCTGGTCTGCTGATCTGCTTTTCAGGAGTACTTCAGGAAGACGGTGATGGAAACAGATGTTTCCCCTGTGAATATTTCTTTAGGTGGGAATTGGTTTATGAGAGGATATATTTCTAAAATATTTAAAAATCAAGTCAAATAGATTATTAACCCAAAACTATCTCAAACCATAACATATGACTAATAAAATAGAGATTTTATATTCTTAACCAGTAGTTCACTTTATTGTTAAAGTGTGTTTTAATTCTGTTTTATGACAGAGAGTCTAAAGGGTAGACATTTTTCTGGTGTTTCTCAATTCTTTGCTGAGAGAGACTTACTACAAAATAGTATTTGGTTTAATTAAATTAATTGGCCAGAATTTAATACTCATTATGTGCCAAGCAGATGTACAAACTTATTTAATCCTCATGATCAATAAAATGAGCTATAAATTAGAAATGAAAAATATGTATTTTGTTGGTCAGATATTATTATTGGGGACAGTTTTTGGTTAGTAATATACTTAACTGGAAGTTCATGTACTTGAGAAACATATGAGATAGGTACTATTTTTATTGTTATGTCACAGATGTGGAAATTGAGGCATAAAAAAATAACTGGCCAGGTTGGAAGAGGCTCAGCTAAAACCTTGAATGAGAGTGGGGATAATTATTACTAAGATGAAGGGAAGAGTGGGTAATGGGAAAATCAACAATTTCTGTAACTATTATTCTAATCCACTGGACAAATATTTATTTGAGTAGGATAGCATAGTTGTTAAGAGAAGGACTTCTGCCAGGGCCTGTGTGACTCGGTTGGTTGTTGGTTTGATTCCTGGTCAGTACACATGCCTGGGTTTTGGGCTTAGTAGGGGGCATGCAGGAGTCAGCTGATTGATGTTTCTCTCCCACATCAATGTTTCTCTTTCTCCCTTACTCCCTCCCCCAAACAGTCAATATTATTTTGAAAAAAGAGAAAGACCTTGGTGGGAGGGTGGGGGGGGGTCAATTGGGGAAAAAGGAGACATATGTAAAACTTTAGACAGACATAAATAAATAAATAAATAAATAAATAAATAAATAAATAAAAAGAGAAAGACCTCTGAACTTACCCTGGCTATGATCTTGGGTATGTTGTTTAATTCTCTAAGCCTCAGTTGCCACATATATAAAATATGAAGCATGATAATGCTTACTTCTTAGAATTAAAATGGCTTGAGAATTCTGGAGTAGTTAGTACTATGTAAGTCACACAGTAAGTACTCAGTAAATGTTAGCTATTATTAGACACACACATCATATGGGTAATCTCATGCAAGTCCTAGAGCCCACCCACCTGCATTTCATAGGAAAGGCAAATCCTGCCAGACCCTGAGAAGAACTCCAGAATAGAATAGTGCAGCACAGAGGAGCGGACAAGTCAGAAGGCAGTTCTGAGAGAAGCACTTCCAGAAGTTAACTCTCAAGATGGGAGGATGATCTTTCTGGTTACCATTAGAGAGCAGGACAGGGTGGAGGGTTCCAAACACTCTATTGGGAGTGACTCAGCCATCCAGAACCCACATTCTAGTCAGAACCCTTAGACCATGATGTAGACTAAAGACACAAATGTCTCCTTTACTTTCCATATCCCATGAGATGCTGTTGCAAGTGTGAGAACTGCTTTGTGACTGTGAACTGAGATCAGGCTTCTCCATGATCCAGCCAAAGGTGTGACCAGGTCAGATGAGAGAAGCTGAGAAACTCACTTGTGTCATGGAGAAATTAGAGGAAAATGTAAATTAAACAAAACAGAATGAGGGCTGTAATTGGTGCTGGGGTTCTAGAAATGGGAATGTATGCTTCTCCTTTCAATAACTGCAGTACATAGAGATTCAAGAAACCTTTCTTTTTGGAGAACATGTAATATTTTGTTAGGGAAAGGAGGAGAAAAATAATGATTCCCACCCCTTCCTACTTCTCTTTTTCCTGCTTTACTCTACTTTTCCTGCTTTACTCTACCTTTTTATTTTGCTCTCTAATTTTTTATCATCATCATCATCATTATCATCATCATCACCTTTACCAACTTTCTAGTGGAAGGCACTTGAGCTTTGGAGGACAAGAGGTTTAGTCTCTACTTATATTAGTCACTACAGGAAACAGAAACCACATCAGCTATTTTAAACAGTGAAGGAAGAATTTAATACAGGAAATTTAGAGTTTTCAGAACTAACTCTTGGAAGGGATGGAGAAATAGACTACAGGTTGGGCCTTCGGGAAGTTCAACAACACCTAATTATCCTGTCACAACTAAGAAAGAGGAGAGTCAGGAGGCTGCCAGATCCACAGTTAAGCTCAAAGATCACAGTCATAGTTGTGATCTGGGATTAGGAATTTGCTGTTTCTACAATTTCCTTTGACACTATGAAGCTAGTTACTGGACACTTGAATGTTGCTCTAGAAAACCCCAAACCTCCACAATGATCTTTGCCAGAAGCAACAGCTGACAGAAGGAACATGACCTTGTTGGGAGACAATTTTCCATGGGTCTCTTGTGTCTACACTTGCAGATATATTGTCTGCTTTGTTCTATAGTATCTTTTCAAGGATGCTTGCATAGAAAATTGCCTTGAAGGTAGAGATAGGATCTCTCTTCAGATCAAAAAGCAGACATGTCTACTATCCTATATAATAAAAGCATAATATGCAAATTGACCAAATAGTGGAACAGCAGAAAGACCATCTGGATGACCATCCAGACGACCATCTGGGACCACACTATGACACCCACTGGCACCAGGCCAACCAACTTGGGTGTAATGTGATTGGTTGGGGGCTGGCCATCACCCTGTGATTGCCCTGCAGAGGGAGGCCCAGGCCACCAGCTGAAGGGCTGCAGTAGGTGGGCAGGGCCTCCCTCTGTGAGGGAAGCCTGAGTCCCGGGTGCCGGAGGTAAGCTGGCGCCAGCAGCCGGGGGAAGGAAGGCCTACTCTTGCATAGATTTCATGCATCGGGCCTCTAGTCCATTATAAACAAAAATAAGAGCTAAGAGTTCCTCTCCTTTACCCAAACCCACTGTGTGTGCAGGTGTCACCTGGGCCTTGTCATGTTGCCCTGTAGAAATTGGGGTTTGAAGAACCAGCACAGAAAAAGCTGTATAGTCTATTGTTATTGGGAGTAATTAAGTCCTTTGTCTATGACCCAGGAGTTCTATGCCTTCTACTAGCACCTATGCTTCTAATATTGAACAAGTACATCTAATTGTTGGAACCTTATGAATAACCTGAACTTTAGCTGAGACATGTACTAGTAAGTTTAACTTTCTATACTCTTCAGTATAGAAAAGCACCATATTCACCACACATCAATTCAATTCATATGTGTTGTCTGCAATGAAAGCAATATTGTCTGCTAATGTGAGCTATATTCTGGGCTCTTTCTCTACTTTATATTAACACTGTCTTGGTCCTGAACTGAACAATTTGTCTTCTGTTTGGGACATACAACAATGGTGATCACTTATTGGGCTCCTACATCATCTGGAAATTACAATATTTGGTTACATAAGTTACTGTTAATGCTAAAAACAGCCCTATAAGATAGATATTATTTCATTCCTTTTTCTTATGGAGAAACTTCCACAAGGATCCAGTGACTGCCCAGGGCTATCTAGCTCCAAGTTTCTGAGTCAGATTCAGACTTAGGTCTGCCTGACTGCATTGCCTGGCTCCTCAAGGCTACTGCCACAGCATAGCACAAGGTAGTGTGTACTACACAGTCTTGGTGAGAATTTTATTTCTGGGAGCATTCCAAGAAGAGCATTTGGTGCCCTGGGGCAGGGAGAAAATGCCTCTGAGGAGGGGAGGCTTGATGTGGCCTTCAGGAAAGGTAGGACTTAGATTAATGGGGTGCAAATGAGATGGATGGAATGAGTAAGAGAGAGAAGCTGGAAAGGACAGTGTGAAAAGATACACAAAAGTATGTGACATGAATATAATAAGTTTTGTGGGGATAGAGGAGTAGTGTAGAAAGGAGAGTTTGTTATAAAGGCCCAGTGTGTAAAAAGTGTTGAATTCCAGAATAAGACCTGATCGTACAGATCGTGACAAGAATGCAAAATTGCCATTACATGTCTCCCAATACCTTCTTTTTTCCACTGACTGTTTTTCAACCAAAATAATCCCCCTGGAAAGAAAGAGCAACTCATCATTTCTATAAGCCAGGAATTTCAGGAGGGAAAATGGCTGCAACTCACCACAGTCTATCTGGGTGACAGCCTCTTCCCCAAATTCTCCAGTTCAGGACCAGGACGGCGCTAGCATAAAGTAAAGGAAGAGCCCAGAATGTAGCTCACATTAGCAGACAATATTGCTTTGATTGCACACAACACACATGAATTGAATTGATAAAAGAATCTCCCATCAAAGCCAGAAATGAGTGGAAATTAACTTTAACAAAGTAAGTAACTGTGCTCAAGAGATGGATGGAAGAAACCCACGCTTACTTGGTGCGTGTCAGAGACGCAGAGGAGCAAAGTGTTCAGACCCATCAGTGAGTGCGAGAGTGATTAATAAACACTTACGTGGACATTCATCCAACAGGCGACTGACAAAGCCCCACAATGGTGGGGAGAAGGGGCATTTCTTCTTGATAGATGTATGTGAAATGCTCATTTACTCCTTTTTGATGGATTTAAATGTCCAGGTATCCTCTCCATAGAAATTGATTCTGAAATGGTGCTGGGTTAAACATAAGGGCTAGAAATATAACTACATCAATGTGCCAGGAAATAGATCCGTCCTAGTCATCAATGCGTAGATTGAAAATGTGTTGTAGATTAATAGAAATTTTCAGGGGTGGTGGTGGTGGTGGTGGTGATATTTATTCGTTTTTAAGTGTAAGGTAAATTAGACGGGTACACAATCACTCTGCCTAAGATTCTATAAGTAGCATTAGAGACTAAGTACCAGCCCTTTCCTCAGTCTGAAACAGTATAAACATTACCTACTGGAAACAGTTCTCAAACAATAGACTTAAGTTTGGACTTACTAAGATTTGCACTGGGTTGGAATTTTCCAATGGAGGGGGCATGAATGAGGCCTCAGAAGACTGGTTAATGTGGCTACCACAGGCAGGAAGCCATCAGGCCCCATCAACTCTTTTCTTCACAGATAACAAAGCAGGGTTTGGTCTGTCAGAGAAAATTGGCCTCACCAGTCTCTGGCATTCCAGCCGGCATTCTCCTGTGTCCGCTCAGGTGAACTACCGGGAAATGTGTGATTGAAGGGAGAGAGTACTGTTTGTGTGACCATTGTGCAATTTCTGCCCACACCAATGGTATGAAGGCACAAAAGGTACTCCTGGAATAAACCTCCTGGGGAGACAAGATGTGTCTCCATCAGTCTCTAGACTGTCTAAGGCAAGAGAAGTCTGTCTTTGGGGCTCTAAATAGAACAATTACAGTTGATCCTACCTTTATCATTCCCAAAGACTCAGATAACACACATGGTCTCATGAATCTTACAGTAAAATATCAGAGGCATTCTAAAAAGGTCCCAAGACTACTTTTTGAAATGTATACCAGGACACTGAAACACAATTCATGGTCCCTGTCTGTTCCCTGTGTTCCTATTGGGGCTGAACAGACTGTGGTGAGCAGGGCAGCCTTCCTTTAGGCTTTCCTCTCTGAAAGAGCCGAAGGAATGATAAAGTAAGGAATGCTCTCCAGGGCTCTGGAGGGTAGCTCTGTATGTATTAGGGTTTCTCCCAGCTGCAAGTGACATAAAATTTGACTAAATGGTTTAAGCACATAGGAAATTATTTTCCTCCTAAAAACAATGTGCGGTACAGCCAGGAAGCAACACTCCGTGGGGACCCCAGGCTTTCCTTATCTTTCTCTCTGGTATCCTTGGTCTGCTGTCTTTTGTCTTCACGTGGGCTCTCTGGTGGTGGGCAGAAGGCTGATGCATGCTAACCCTCACCATGTTCCAGGCAGGGTACAATAGAAGAAAGACGGATCAAGGATAGGTATGGGCTTTTCATCAGGAACCAGAGCTTTCTGAGAGCCAGGGAGCCAACAGAGGGGTTTGGGTGTGACTGGGCCAGCCAGTGGAGGATGTCTACCACACATACCAACAGCAATGCCCACACAACAGGAAATAGGGGCATCTCTGGGTTGGAAATTGTAGTCAGGAGTGTCTCAGTCGGCTGGGCTGCTATGACAAGCACCACAAACTGGGTGATTTAAACAATCCACTCTTATTTTCTCATGGTTCTAGAGGCTGGAAGTCCAAGGTCAGGGTGCCAGCAGAGATGGGTTCTGGGTAAGGACATTCTTCCTGGTTTGCAAACAGCTACCTTCCCGTTATGTCCTCACGGGGCATGTTTCTCACTTGAGCAGAGATAGAAAGCAAGTTCTCTGGGGCCTCTTTGGGAAGGGCACTAATCTTACCTGGAGGGCTCCATCCTCATGACCTAACTCCCTCCCAAAGCCAACCTCCTAATACCATTGCATTTGAGATTAGGGTTTTAATACATGAATTTGGAGGAGATGGAAACATTCAGTCCATAGAGGAATTATGGGAATTATAGGGTAGAATTTTAAGTGAGGTTGATACCTGGGGGTCCTAAAACTGTGCAGCCTGCCAGGCTCATCTTTAAAAAAAGAGAATTATTGAAATAGCTTGTCTTCCCACCCCATCCCAGAAGCCATGTGAAACCCAATGCCCTCCCAAGGTTTCTGTGTGTTTTTTGCCACCTGCTTCCACTGAAGCCCTTCTCTGCTTCCCAAGAAAGTTCCCTCACTCAACTGTTCCTCCTCATTTAACATCAGAACACGGGGCTCTCGCAACCATGGTGTTTCTTTTTCAGCTCATCAAAACCAGAGTCCACGCAGATCATTTAGTATTGTAGTTAGTTGGTATTTACTTTAATCACCTTCTTGATTAAGAAATAAAATGATATTTAGGACAAAGTCTTTCTCAGAATGGTGAGTCTGCATTTTTGAAGAACATTTTCTGGGGAATGACTTACCTTTTAGCATCTGTGATCTAATTCTCAAGGGCCTTTTCGAGCACTCTTCTTTTCCACCTTGTGATAATTTTTTCTTTTCATAGACTTTTTTAGGCAGATTTTTTTTATTGTGAACTAAATACACAAGTGAGTACTAATTAATCTCATCTATTTTAACAGACTTTAAGGTCATTTGTTTTCTAAGATCCAGTAGTCATATTTCTTTTACAGAGGGAAAAGAAGCTGAAGTCTTTTTTGCCACCCATCACAAATACAAAAATAAACTATTTTATTTTCTTTAGTAGTAAATAGTCAAAGGCAAAGACCACAAATTAACCTCCCTCTATTAAGCCAATCAGTAGAGATCTGGCTGGAACTTTTTGCCTCTGCTCTGGACTCCTGTTCGAGAACAAATGTTAGAATGAGGCACATTTCCTGCAAAAGCCCAAAAGGACCTGCTGATTGCCATCCAGGTAATTCTGGGAAATGCCAGGACTGGAGCTCAGGTTTTGGACTGTCACATGGCAGGAGGCAGTGATGAATGGAGTTTCTGTTTGAAGGACTCAGCTGCCATGAATGAGATAGTCCTGCGGTGCCTGCCGGGGACTGAGTTTTCTCAGTAGTCACTTACAGCTTGCTGTAAAACCCTGTGCTGATCCTAGGACAGGCAGAGCCAGGAGCTGCGCTTGGTCCAGCGTGCTGGGTGAGCACAAGCCACCATGACTGGGCAGTGGCAGGGCCAGGCAGTCAGAGGATGTTCAGAATCAGACTATGTGGGGTTTAGTGAGGTTCTGGAATGAAGAGGGGACATATAACTGGTTCCCTTTTGGGGGTTCCTCCAAAGCAGCTGGCAGTTCATCTCTGACAGTTGGGAAATACAACCGGATTGCTGTCACTTCCATGCCTCCCAGTGTTTCCCAGGATTCAGCAAAGCCCCTCCAAAGAGGGAACTTAAAGTTGAAAACACGAGGCTGCCCTTGGGAGGACAAGTCTAGGCTAAATCACAGAAGAACAGACCATCTAATGCGGTCATCTGGGTGACATGGGGGAGGTGTCCGTCAGCCCCAAGAACCAGAAAGAGGCAAGTGCTTCTCCCAAGGGACAGCGGGAAAGAGAGAGGGCTGGGGAAGTTGGGAAACCAGGATGGCACCCAGAATTGAGAAGGTCAAATTCATACGTCAATGCTTCCTCTTCATTCACTTGTTTGATGGCCAGTCATTCCACTGTGCTAGAAGCTAAGGTCATGTAGAGGTCATTAAGATATCATCTCTGCTGCCCTGGCCTGTGTTCCTCAGTGGATAGAGTGTTGGCCTGCAGACTGAAGGGTCCGGGTTTTATTCCAGTCAAGAGTGTGCCCGGGTTTTGGGCTCAGTCCTCAGTGAGGGGCATGCAGGAGGCAGCCCATCAATGATTCACTCTCATCATTGATGTTTCTATATCTCTCTCCCTCTTCCTTCCTCTTTGAAATCAATAAAAAAATATATTTTTAAAGAAGACACCATCTCTGCTGACACAGAACCTTGCATACATGTAAAAAAAAGGCAGGACGTCTCCACACGGAACAGTGGGGGCCAAAGAAGGACTTGGGGAGCTTGTCGGAGGAGCTGAGATTATAGCAATGAGAAGGGGTTGTTCAGTGGACAGTAAGGAAATGTAGATGGGTTGCCCGAGTGAGGGCACAGAACAGACAACTTACACTCTGAGGGATATGCAGGGAGTTTTATAGGATGGGGTACAAGGGTGAGGCCAGGGAAAAGGCGAGGCCAGAGAGATTGATGTGATTTTGACCACTGCTTCCCAATTGAAATATTATGCAGCCACATATATAATTTTAAAATTTATAGTAGTCATTTAATATTTTTAAAGGAGGTGAAATTAATTTTAATAATATATACTTTAAAATTTAAAATATCATTTCAACACATAATCTAATCTAATAAAAGAGTAATATGCAAATTGACCCTCACTCTGTTGCACCTAAGCCACACCCACCAGCCAATCAAAGTGACTATATGGAAATTAACCCAACCAAGATGGCAGCCGGCAACCACAGAGCTAGAGCAAACAGGAGGCTTCCATTGCACCAGCAACAGAGGAAACTGCCTGCCTAGACCACTCAAGGCAACAAAATTTCAATTATAGAAGATAAATAAACCCCAGAAACTTGAATCCAGCCAGCCTCGCTGGGATGTTGGGTCAATGGGAGCTGTAGGCAGCCTGAAAACGGCCCTCAGCCCTCACCCAGGCTGGCCACACCCCCAGGGGGTGAGGGTCCCCATTGGGGGGCTTGGCCAGCCTGCAAACAGCCATCAGCCCCTCACCCAGGCTGGCCAGGCATGCCAGCAGGTGGATAACCCCCAAAGGGTCCCAGACTGCAAGAGGGCACAGGCCGGGCTGAGGGACCCCCTGAGTGCACAAATTTTTGTGCAACGGGCCCCTAGTCAAGTATAAAAATTGAGATATTTGATATTATTTTTCTAATTTATCAAAATCTGGTGGGTATTTTGTACTCACCATGCCTTGGATGTGCTCTGTAGCCATACTTGTAGCCTATACTGGACAGTATATGTCTACACAAAGGGCCTGTCAGGCAGGCTGGGGCCTGGATGTTATCCTGAGAGCAGAGAGAGGGTCATTAAAGAGTTTCAAAGAAAACAGTGGCTTGATCAGTTTTGGGTTCTGGAAAGTCCTCTAGCTGAAGTGGGCCAAGAAACCAATTGAGACAGAATTACAATAAGCAAGCAGAAGGAAATGCCCTAAACTGGAACAGTGTGAGCACATGTGTATATGTGAGTGTGTGAGAAAGAGAGGGAGGAGTATGTGCCCAGCTTTCTTGGAAATGCACTGCATAGCAGGATTAGAGAGCAGATTTTCCATAAGAAATGGGGGTGATTTAACCACATTGTATGCTTTTTGGTTTTCCATGCAGACGACCCTCTCAGGCTGCTGCAGACCTCCCCCTGCCCCAGCCCAGGCAGAGGGCTCTCTGGTCTCAGCATTGTCATGCCATACGGCCACTCTAGAGATAAAGAGCAGCCCTGGAGGGGGTGTCAGGCCTGGAGTCCCATGAGCCCTACACCACTCACTTTGAGACCAGCCCTGAATGCAGAGGGTCTCTGTTACCCTCTCCTGTGACAGAGTAATGAATGGGTCAGGGCTCACGTCCCTGGGCTGCTGCTGAGGGGCTCTGAGGTGGGAGCCCTCAGAGCTCCACTGCACCCCTACCTCATCCAGAGCTCAAAGATTTTCCTAGATTTTCAGGACAGGCACTGCTGTGTTTCCCAGCCATGTGTGCATGGTCCTGAGCAATTTCTCTGAGCCTTGTTTTCCTTATCTCAGAACAGAAATCATAGTTTACCCGATGGGGCTGTTTTGAAGAACGTATGGGGCAATATAGGTAACAGCCTGGAACAGAGCCCTGCCAGTGAGCAACACGCAGTGGGCACTTGCTCTCTTTCCCCACCACGGGGCTGTCCAGGACTCACTCTGTCCCAGGCTCCCACACCCGGACCACATACGCCTGCTGTATCTGGCAACATGGTGACCCTTCGCTCTTAGGCCATGGTGGCTGGCAGGTGACAAAGGGACCACAGTGAGGACACTGTGCACATGTTGGCAGGTGCTCCATAAGTAGGAACATGCTTCTTCCCTTTCCTTCTGTTTCCCATTATTTCGACTCTCTGCCCTTTCTCCTTGTTTCTCTGTCCATGTCTCTCAACTAGACCAGCTTTAGTTTTTCCCTATGCAAATAAACATAATCACAGCCTCCTCCTCTAGGTTTATTGAGACCCTCCCAAAGTCAGGCCAGTGAAAACTCTTTGTTTATTGTACATCTTCAGAGAAAACCTCTCCTGCCAGTCCTGTCCAGCAAGGACGTGCAGGGGATGGCACTGTCTTGTTTGGTCAGGGTTGAGGATGCTGAGGGGTGGGGAGTTTGGAGAAAGTTGGAGGGGCTGAGGTCTGAGGGGGAGAGAAGAATTGAAAGCAGTAAAGGCAGTGGGTGCATAATGCACCTACTTGTGCATTATGGGTGTCAGTTTGTTAAGGATGGCGGAAAGCTGCTTTGGTATGTGCGACACCATCTTCCTTTGTTCTCCCCTTGGCTGGGTGAAATCAGTGATCATTACGGCGCTTGTTGAAAGCATTGTTCCAGTCAGCTCTTGGTGCCACATGGTGCCCTGGACAATCCAGGTAAATGAGAATGTGAAGGAAGCCTTCCTGAATACCAAATTCTGTACAGAGGCAGATTCTGAGATGATCTGCTTACAGGAATGCCTATGGGTATGGAAAAGATGCAAATCCTGTCTCCTGCACCGGCTGGGGCTGTGGGCTGTCCTGGCAGAAGCTGGGTCCTATTTAATCCTCTGTAGGCACTTGTGTGTGCAGTCTGTCCTGAAGGCAACTCAGGAGCTGACCTACTGATATGGGGCACCCTGCTGTGAGCCTATTTGGCATAAGCAGCAGCTGGAGACACATGAAGAAGTCTGGGGCTTGCAGTCCTTCAGGTCTGGGTCAGCTGCAGGTTCCAGCACTTACAGTGTGACTTTGAGCAAGTCATTTACGTTCTTGAAGCCCAAGTGTTCACAACTGCAAAGCAAAACTGAAAATACTTACCTGCTTTTACATATGGGAGAGGTGCAAAACTCAAATGAGAGGATGTGTAAATGCTTAGGAAACAGAGTCTCTGGACCAATGTGTGGTACTGTTATTATGTGTTCCATGAGGGGCTGTCCAAAATGCACCACAGGACCCCTGATGAGGAAGCCTGTGAGGGCTGGGTCCCTGCAGAGGCTCCCAGTGCCCAGAGTACTTTATCTGGGCCCAGCTGACACACCTCGCCTTGGTTGATAGCCTAGGCATCAGTCTTAAGCATCCTGAGACATCCAGGCAAATCCAAGTCATCATGGCCAAGCAGTCTGGAAAACTTGAACTAGGCTCACTGTTGGAGATCTCCAAAGGGCTCAGGCTGGTGAGTAGGAGTGGCACAAGGTTAAAATGGGAAAGCTAACCAACTCCAATAAAGTGATGGTCACTCAAGGCCAGCCTACCAAGGGCTGACCCTCTGCTTTATGGCAGTAGAACTTTTGCTTTCCTTCAGAGTTAATTAAACTTTGGAGTTCTGACTCATCTTCTCAAAGCTCACAATAGATTGATGCATAAAGCCAGAATATCCGCTTACTAATTTACAGTGAAAGCATAGCGGCCCAGTGGACCAGATCAACACATGACTTCCTATTGCATGAACTATACTAAAAGTAAAATTATAAGAATTATCAATATTAGAATTAGAAGATTATTTAGTGAGCTTGAAATTGGAGCACAAGGTTTTGCTTAGATGAGTTCAATAATAGTACTGAGACAAATACACTCTTCTCTGGAAGATAACCCTGCCATGGGGACAAGGCATGATCAATTTATTTATTTATTTAAAAATATTTTTATTGATTTCAGAAAGAAAGGGAGAGAGGGAAAGAGATAGAAAAATCAATGATGAGAGAGAATCATTGATGGGCTGCCTCCTACATGCCCCCTACTAAAGACTGATTATGCAACCCAAGCATGTGCCCTGACTGGGAATCGAGCCATGACCTCCTAGTTCATAGGTTGAGGCTCAACCACTGAGCAAAACAGGCCAGGCAAGGCAGGATCCAGTTCTTGGTCAAATTGGACTATATCCAGGCAGAGATTGAATGGGCACTGCCAACAATGGTCTTAGGACTTTTCTTTTTCTAACCGTCAATGGTAGACCCACCTGTCTTCTCTTGGCATTTGCTCTTCTTAACTGAGGTTCACATTCCATCAATCAAGTTTTAGTGGGGTCCTGCAGACCTGGAATCCGTTGAGTTTCCGTGTCTCTCGTTGCCTCCACCCTGTGGATTGCATAGTTTCTCTCTGCATGGTTCTTATTCCTTATCTCCAAACACTTTGGAAAAAGAGGCAGGTAAGAAACTAGGCTGGGTGGATTGTGATGACTGCAGGAGGTCTGTCAAACTCGGAAGAAGATGCCCAGCAGCAGCTGGGGATACTGGGTGCAGGACTTAGCCCCTAACAAAAGCTAATTAGTCTAGAGGGTCAGTCTGGCAAACAGCTGGGCCAGAGCTTCAGAGCTACTTGACTCTAGCCAGGAAAGCAAGACAGAATCCTAGTCCAAAAGACTGGGCATGCCAAGGCAGGTGATGAGGAGAGGGGTACAGACAATGAGGTCTTGGTTCCTCCTGTCTACTCACAGGGCTCTCTAGTTATTAGCCAATGCCAGATGCCAGATGCTGGTGGGAACTAGTTTGGGTTGGCGCACATACTGGGAGAGGTGGTCCTTGAACATGGGTGGACCTAAGGCCTGCAAAGGCCTAATACCTTCAACCAGGTAGCACCAAGACTAGCAGAAAAAGTTGGAGAGCGGGTGGCATTGGCAAATGAAGGAAGAACCAGTGCTAGTCTTGTGGGCCAAATAAAAATATTCTGATGTGTTTGGGAAAGCTATTTGCCAGGCCAAAGTGAACTCAGAACTGCCTGGTGATTATCTCCTCTCTGCCCTAGGCTCATCCCCAGCAGCTCACTTTGGGAACAGGCTGATGGGATCCTTTCCCAGTTCATGAGCCACCACGTGTCACTTTTATCCTCAGTGCAAGTCAAAGGTTCGGTAAAAGGCTAAGTGGTTACAAGCACTGATTTCTGAGAGGGATAGTCTTTGTTTGAATCCCAGTTCTGCCACCTGCTGGCTGTGGGACATTGTGTAAATCAGTTAACCTCTTTTAAAATTCAGTTTCATCACCAGTAAAATGGGAGAAATCATTTTTACCTCATTGTTTGTTAAGGATTAAATGCCAGTGCTTGCACTAGTTGGTTTGGCTCAGTGGATAGAGCATCAGCCTGTGGACTGAAGGATCCCAGGTTCGATTCCAGTCAAGGGTACATGCCCGGGTTGTGGGCTCAATCCTCAGTAGGGGGCGTGCAGGAGGCAGTCAATCAATGATTCTCATTATTGATATTTCTATCTCTCCCTCCTTCTCCCTTCCTCTCTAAAATCAATTATATATATATATATATATATATATATATATATATATATATATATATTACTAGAGATTCAGTGCATGAAATTCATGCATGGAGTGGAGGTGGGGGGTGGTGGTGGTGTCCCTCAGACCAACCTGCACCCTTTCCAATCTGAGCCCACTGGGATCAGGCCTAAACAGGCAGTCGTACATCCCTTTCACAATCCAGGATTGCTGGCTCCCGACCTCTCGCCTGCCGATTGCCCCTAACCACTCCCCTGCCAGCCTGATCAACGCCTAACTGCTCCTGTGCTGGCCTGATTGCCCCTAACTGCCCTCCCCCTGACAGGATGGTCCCCTCTAACTGTCCTCCCCTGCAGACCTGGGTCCCCCCCATCTGCCCTCCCCTGCAGGCCTGGGACCCCCCCAACTGCCCTCCCCTGCAGGCCTGGGTTCCCCCACAACTGTCCTCCCCTGCAGGCCTGGGTTCCCCCACAACTGTCCTCCCCTGCAGGCCTGGGTTCCCCCACAACTGCCCTCTCTTGCTGGCCATCTGTGGCAGCCATCTTTGACCACATGGGGACAGCCATCTTGTGATGGTCAATTTGCATATTACTCTTTTATTAGATAGGATTGCCAGTGCCTGACAGGAACAGACTCTCAATCAGTATTTGTTGATTGATAAATTGAGATAATGCTTGTAAGATCCTATGGCAGTGACTGATACATGGTAAATGTTCAATAATAAAAAGTGGTATTAACATTATCATTTGCAGGACTTCAGAGCTCTATGTGGCTCACCTGAGCCTGTACACACACCCCCCCAGAGGAAGGCAACATTTTATTTTATTTTATATATATTTTTTAATTACATAAAGTATTACAAAGATTAGTACAAATATCTCTTTTTTTCCCTGCCAGGAAGGCAACATTTTAGAGTCCCTGAACATGTGGTCATAGTCTAAAACAACCTCATGCAGCTAGAAAGCAATTTAACATTTGGATGGTTTGTTTAAAGTGTTCCTGGAACCCATACCTACCCAGGGTCATCTCCCTCTTCACACTCCCCTTTGGATGGGCATGAAAGTCCACAAGGGCATAAGCCCTTGACTCATCCCCGCACCCCCCCCCCCGCCCCCAGAGCCTGGCAGCTCCTGACTGGCATTTGCATCTGCTCCCTCACAGAGGGGGCGAGAAAAGGAGTCCACATAGTTTCTTCTCATGGCTCAAAGGGTGGAAGCACACGTCCTTTTCTCAGTGTTGCTCACACAGCCTTGGGAGCTTCTGTCAAACAGTCATGCCCTGCTGAGGCCTTATCCCTTCTAGGAACTGGCATGCATGGAGCCCACACAGAAGTTCCCAGGATAAAATGGAAGGCTACCACTTGCCTTGGCGGTAAGTCTATACACCCCCCTTTACTCCAGCCTAGGGGTCTAAGACTTGCCTTCATGTGGAAGTTCCTACCACATTCTCAACTGGTCTTTGGCCTGGGAACCAGCAGGGCTGAGACAGATGCAGCTTTGGGGTTTGTAGGGCCTGTGAGGGGGAGAGAAAGACAGGTGCTCTTTCTCTCCATCTCACATCCTAGCCTTTTGTCATGCCAGCCTCCTCTGCCCAGTTAGACTTTATCTGGGGGAGCCATAAGATCATGGCAACAGCTGCTGTTAAGAAGAAATGGGTACCAGAAGGCTACTTAGTCCTTCACCTGGTGTAAGTCCATGGCAAGTTCAGAGCTTGCTGGCTTTACATATTCTATGTTGCACAGTGAGGAGAATTTTAGAAATGATTTCCTGTTGGAAAGCAACCTGCTTATAGTTTCAGGCTAGAAATTTCAAAAAATCCACACTTGACATCAAGTATCCAAAGGAGATGGCAGGTATCATTGAAAGGGAACTCAGGCAGGGGGGTTTCTGTTCTACCTCCACTCCCAGCTTCTGATCCAATGGAGTCAGGAGTGTGACTGAAAATAGGTTTGAAGAAGTAATTAAAGGAGCCATCTCATCATCAAGCAGGATACCAGGCAGATCAAAGATCATTATTACTTTGAAATGTTCAGCAAACAGATGTGTCTGGTCTCTGGCTACTTCTAAAGGGGCAGGATCCTGAAAGTGATTCAATCATAATTATTTTTTTAACTGTTTTGTCAGTAGTGTCATTCATTGTTTTCCAAGAAACCATATTTCCCAGACCTGGCTTTGCAAAGGAGGCTGTAAGAAGCTACCACTTTCCCCCTGATATCTGTGCCTATCAACATTAAACTCCCCTCAAGACTTATGTCATAACAGCAACCATGGAACCTAGTGAGTGTCCACAATATGTGGGCTCCTGCAGTCCTCACAACAGTCCTACAGTTAGCACTGTTCTCATTTTGTAGATAAGCAAACTGAGATCCAGAGACTTTTCATCACTGACTGAGACCTCCTGATGGTCTCTTTTGTCCTCAGTCCCCTTACATGGAAATGCTGCTCCAAGGGGAAAAGGACAGGAGTCCTCTCTTTCTACCCTTTGTATTCCCTATTTTTACTCTTTCTTTCAAAAATAGGCGTCATGTACCTACTGGACATTGGGCAATGAAGAGCAGTGATCTCTGAGAGACAACAAACAAGCAAACACAAAATACACACAAAAAATGATGTGAGCCCTGTAATTGCCCCAGATGGTACCATGAGAGAGTATTGAGGCCAGAGTGCAGGAGAAGAGTACCCAGGTGGAGCCCTCTGGACTCCAGAGTTGAGAAGACAAAGCTAAAAGTTTGGGGAGACCAAAGTAGTAGAAGTTTACAGAACAGAGCACTGAAGAGGGTAAAATTGCACGGAGAAAGGATCTGGGAATCTGCAGAGGATCTCCTTTAGTATTCAGGGGAATATTGATCAATGTATGTATAAAGTTTGAGAAAGAACTATTCAAATGATAAGAGGGCATGGTGTCCAGTGCCTACTCAGGGCTAGGAACAATACTTGCTCCACCAACCAGGCTGGAACCACCCCTCCCCCCATATTCTCTAAGAAGTTAGTGGATTATTTTGAAAGTTGTTACCCAGTAGTAGGAAATAATTGCCTCCAGACTAAACATGCATATTATCCTGCCTAACAAATCTTAAGGTCAAGACTCAAAAGGATCGAATTGTTTCTAATAACTTAACTGCATCCCAGAACAATGCTGAAGAATACTTATGGTAATACAAATACATTGAGTACACAATAAGGAAAAAATTATAATGTCTGGCATGGGTCAAAGGTTATCAGACATATAGAGAAGCTGAAAAGTATAGCCAGTAATGAGGAGAAAAATCAATTAGTAAAAATGCACACAGAATGTAAGGAAATTGCATGACATTGTAGTTTGAAGCAAATATTAAAATTGATAACAAAGCATAGTCAAGCATTATACTTGTATTCCATAATTCAAAAAGTTAAGTAGAGACATAGAAGATATAAACAATACCCAAATAGCCCTGGCTGGTGTGGCTCTGTTGGTTGAACATCATCCAGTGCACCAAAGGGTTACCAATTCAATTCCAGATCTCCAGCTCGATGCCTAGGGGTGGGAGGATGTGGGAGGAGTCAGTGGATATTTTGCTCTCATATTAATGTTTCTCTCTCTTCCTTCTTCTCCCTTCCTCTCTTTCCAAAATCAATAAAAACATATTTTAAAAATAAGAAAAACCAAAAAATACCCAAATCAAAATTCTAGAGATTAAAATGTCAGTGCCTGAAATAAAAAAAATAAAATGGATTAGTTGAGAAGAAAAGGGTAGTAAACTTGAAGACGTAGCAATAGAAATTATCTAAAAAGAAATAGTGAAAAATATAAAAATGGAAAAATTCAACAGAATATCAATGACTTGAAGGACAGATTTAAGTGGCCTGATATACTCTGATAAATGTAATTAAAGTTTCTGAAGAAATACTTGAAGAATAATTGTATTCAATATACCCATAAAGTCTAATGAAACTCAAATACAAGAAACATGAAACAGGCTCCTCCCTCCATGGCAACCAAAATGGTCACCCCCAAACTCCCGCTTCTCACTTTCCTTCCCGAGATAAATTGTCACCGTGACATTTTGGCCCATTGTTAGTTGGATTAAGTGGTTGGCATAGTCTTTTCTTCTGCCCAGTTGCAGAGGCAAGTGGTTGTTGCCTGTTAGAGTGCTGAGGTTGGAGGTTGCTGGATGCAGACCTCCAAGGCCTGGTTGGAGGGATAAGTAGGCAACTGAGGCCCACACCAAGCCAGAGCTTCTTGCAAGCTGCTAACCTGGATGGAAATGTGGTTAAAGCAAAGAAAAAGTGAGGAATAACAATTTTGAGAGGGACTTGGA
This sequence comes from Murina feae, assembly GCA_004026665.1. Lineage (NCBI taxonomy): Eukaryota > Metazoa > Chordata > Mammalia > Chiroptera > Vespertilionidae > Murina > Murina feae. The sequence continues at coordinate 16,467 of PVJC01008265.1, read as the reverse complement.
GAATACATACCAGAAATATATAACTGAACTGCATAACATCATCTTATTCAACTATGGAAATTGGAAATCAAAGTGATAACTCTCTCTAGTAGCAGCTTATTTAGAACTCAGTGTTTTCTTACTCACCTAAGTGGAGGCATAGAAATCCTATTGGGAAATTTGTTCATTCACCTGAAAATATTCAAGCAAGAGATTCATCAAATGACTCATATTTAGAACCAACACCATTGACTTTGAAAGCTATTTTTCAAAGATTCTGAAAAAAGGGAAGAAATGTAAAAAGAGGAAATATAAGTCAACAGGAAGACCAAGGGGAAGACCAAGAGGAAAGAAAAACACTAGGTCACAAATAAATAGGAAACAATTTAAAGATAAAAGACCTAGGCTCCCATTTTTAGAATCATAGAATGGAGGAAAACTATTACCTTGGAGAAAACTTTTAACCTTTGAACAAGTAGTAATAAGAGGATTTTTTAACTACTTTTAAACTGAAGTATAAATACCACCTCAGGGAATCTTTCAAACAGATAAATGTTGGTGAAGAGTTAGAAAAAGAAGATCTTAATAGTCATAAATATAAATACTTGTGACAATGGGTCTGTCTCTCTAACTGAAGAGTAAACATAAGTTTAATCATGTGAAATAATTTTGGTTATATGTTTTAAAATTAAATGTTTTAAAAAAATTTAATAAATCTTTATTGTTCAGATATTTACAGATGTTCCTTTTTTTTTAACCCCCAAAGTTCCCCTCCACCTGGTTTCCCCCCACCCCGTGCCCTTACCCCTACCACCGTCTTCATCCATAGATGTAAGATTTTTGTCCAGTCTCTTCCCATACCCCTCACACCCCCTTACCCCTGAGAATTGTCAGTCCATTCCCTTTCTATGCCCTTACTTCTATTCTATTCACCAGTATATTCTGTTCATCAGATATTTCTATTGATTTAATTGTTATATTCACTGGTTGATAGATATATATTTGTTGTCACTTTGTTGTTCATAATTTTCATTTGTACCTTTTTCTTCTTCTTCCTCTTCTTAAAGAATGCCCTTCAGCATTTCAAATAATTCTGGTTTGGTGGTGATGAACTCTTTTAGCTTTTTCTGGCCTGTGAAGCTCTTTATTTGACCATCAATTTTACATGATAGCTTTGCTGGGTAGAGTAATCTTGATTGTAGGTTCTTGCTATTCATCACTTTGAATATTTCTTGCCACTCCCTTCTGGCCTGCATGGTTTCTGTTGCTGTTTTTCTCTTGCTGCTTTGAAGATTCTCTCTTTGTCTTTTGTTCTTGGCATTTTAATTATGATGTGTCTTGGTGTGGTCCTGCTGGCAACTGATTGTTTTTATGCTGGAAACTGATTGTTTTTAACCTACTTTGGTTGCTCTGAAAGGTCAGAGCTATGCACCCATTGTTTAAGTTGAAACATTGTTAATTACAGCAAATCTCCACCTGTTAATTACATGTAAAATTCTTCTTTGGAATTTCCTGCCTAAGGATATTGTTGTTTTCTCAGAGACTCAATAAAAGGCTGGTGAGACTCAGGCATCAGTGGGCAATCTACCCTGATAAGGAAAGATGCCTCGCCTGGTCCCCTAGTTTCCAAATCGATTCTCTTCTAGTCTCTCTCTCCTCATTTTGTGTGCAGCCTCCTTCAGAACTCGAACCCTGAATAGGAACCCTGAACCACGCTGGACGTGTAAGGGGCTTCAATATGGTCCTCTTTGGATTCCTTTTGTTTGGGGTTCTCTGAGATTCCTGGACTTGTAAGTCTATTTCTTTCACTAGGTAGGGGAAGTTTTCTGTCATTATTTCTTCAAATAGGCTTTCAATATCTTGCTCTCTCTCTTCTTCTGGCACCCCTATAATTCTGATGTTGGTATGCTTGAAGTTGTCCCAGAGGCTTCTTACATTATCTTCATATTTTTGGATTCTTTTTTCTTTTTACTTATCTGGTTGGGTGTTTTTTTCTTCTTCGTATTTCATATCTTTGACTTGATTCTTGCAATCCTCTAGTCTGCTGTTGGATCTCTGTATAGTATTCTTTATTTCAGTCAGTGTATGCTGAATTTCTGATTGGTCCTTTTCCATTTTTTTTGGTATTCTCATTAAGATCCTTGAAGGTCTCACTTAGTTCCTCAGAGGTTCGTAGAAGATTCTTGAGTAGCTTTATAACTGTGGTTTTGAACTCTATATTCATTTCTGTCATTTGTGAACTGTTTCTTTGTTTCCATATTTTGGCTGCTTCCCTGTGTTGATAGAGTGGCTTTCTGTGCTATGTGTCCTATAGGGCCCAGTGATTCAGCTTCCCCAATCACCTGAGGTGGACACTCTTGGTGTATGCCTTTGAGGGCTGGGTGCACAGTCTTGTTGTAGTTAAGTCTTGATTGCTGTTGGTGTCACTGAAAGGAAATGACCTCCAGGCCTTTCTCCTCATTGTATGGGGTTTGGAATTTTTGAAGTTCTCTGTCCCAGCTGCAGTCTGTTAGGTTAGGCTGCAGGCAGACAGGCGCACAGCTTGGGTGGGGTTATAAATTGAGTGGGGCAGGGTCTCAGAATTACTGGGGTGGAGCAACCCACAATGGCTGCCCCCTCAGCCAGCTCCACAGCTTTTCCCCATTTTGGCATCTCCACGCCCTGGCATCTGCGCACCTTTAGGTCTCCAAGTCTCAGAGCTCCACATCAGTGATCGCTGTGAACAGCTCTGCTAGAACACCACTGTCGTCTTCCGCCCCATTGCCAGATAGCCCGCAATGTGTTCAGTGCGACCCTGGAGCTTGTAAACCCCTTCCAAGCCAGGGACTCAGGTGCCGCCGCCGCCACCGTTTGCCCATGCCACCACCATTTTGCGCAAGTCCATACCTCTCTGTTTTGGTGCTGGGAACTTCTACTAAGTCTCAAAGCGCTCCTTCTCTTGCCTTCTAGTTGTAAAGCGTCCACTCCCTTGGTTCCGGAGGATGGCCATTTAGTTTTATAGTTGTATATTTTAATGTGGTTGTGGGAGGCTGTGCATTCAGGTATATGCCTTATGCACCATCTTGGTTCTTTCCTGTTTTAAAATTTTAATGCTAAAAAAGAAACATGAAACAAATGACACAAGAGTACTTTATAATCAAATTCCTTAAATCATGAAGAGAAAACCTTAAAAGTAACCAGAGAAAGAAGTCACATTACGCAGAAATAAGGATGACAGATATTTTCTCATAGAAAGTAATGAAAGTGAAAAGGTGGTGGAGCAACATATTTAAAATATTGAAAGAAAAATATTTTAATCTATAAATCTATACATGGTGAAAATATCTTTTAAAAACAAAACTGAAATAAAGACTTTTTTTCAGAGATAAAAAAGTTCACATAATTCATCACCAGTAGGCCATACTATAAGAATGTTAAAAGAATTCCTGTAAGAAAAAGGAAAATGAAAACCAATTAATATGAGTCTACCTAAAGTACCAAAAAATATCAGAAAGATTAACCAGAGAGTGATTATTTGGAGCATGTCCAGACTGGAGGCAGCAGGTCCACACAAGTCAAGAGTACTATACTGAAACCAAATAAATGAAATGTCAGAATACTTGTGGCTAGAATTTGACCCTCCAGTGGGGTATTTGAAGAACTTTTCTAGGGACTCTGACCAGTACAAAAGCATAAAGATATTGACATTAATGGCCCCACAAACAGAACAGTCCAAAATTGGAGACTGAGAGTTGACAACAATTACCCTTATGCTGAGAGATTCTAATCAGTTTTTCAGTCTCTACTCTTTTTTAAATATATATATATATAAATATATATATATATATATATATATATATATATATATATATATATATATATATATATTAAACATAACCTAAGGGTCTGCAGCTGAGACAGAACTCCAATAGATCCAAACTCCAAACAATGAGGAGAAAGGCCTGCAGGTCATTTCCCCCCAGTGATACCTCCCAGTGATAACTACAACAAGGCTGTGCACCCAGCTTTCAAAGGCGTACAACAAGAGTGTCCACCCCAGGTGATTGGGGAGGCTGAATCATTGGGCCCTATAGGACACCTAGCACAGAAAGCCCAAGTGCGGAAACTAAGAAACAGGTCACAAAAGACAGAAATGGAGGAATGCAAACGACTGGACATAGAGTTCAAAATCACAGTTATCAGGTTTTTCAAGAAGTTTCTAGAGACTGCTGATAAATTTAGTGAGACCCTCGAGGATATGAAAAAGAACCAGCTAGAAATTAAGCATGCACTGTCTGAAATAAAGAATAATATACAGAGATCCAACAGCAGACGAGAGGATTGCAAGAATCAAGTCAAAGATATGAAATATGAAGAAGCAAAACCCACCCAGCCAAAAAAGCCAAAACAAACAAAAAATCAAAAAGTATGAAGATAGTGTAAGGAGTCCCTGGGACAACTGCAAGCGTACCAACATCAGAATTATAGGGATACCAAAAGAAGAGAAAGAGCAAGATATTGAAAACCTATTTGAAGAAATAATGACAGAAAACTTCCCCCAGCTGGTGAAAGAAATAGACTTCCAAGTCCAGGAAGCGCAGAGAACTCCAAACAAAAGGAACCTAAGAAGGACCACACCAAGACACATCATTATTAAAATGCCAAGAGCAAAAGACAAGGAGAGAATATTAAAAGCTACAAGAGAAAAGCAGTTAGTTACCTACAAGGGGGAACCCATACGACTATCAGCTGATTTCTCAACAGAAACTCTGCAGGCCAGAAGGGAGTGGCAAGAAATATTCAAAGTGATGAACAGCAAGAACCTACAGCCAAAACTACTTTACCCAGCAAGGCTATCATTCAGAATTGAAGGTCAGATAAAGAGTTTCACAGACAAAAAAAAAGCTAAAGGAGTTCATCACCATCCAACCAGTATTATATGAAATGCTGAAAGGTATCCTTTGAGAAGCGGATAAAGAAAAGTAAAGATAAAAATTATGAACAACAAATACATATCTATCAACAAGTGAACCTAAAATTCAAGTGAATAAAAAATATGATGAACAGAATAAACTGGTGAATAGAATAGAATCAGAGGCATAGAAAGGGAGTGTATTGACAATTTTCGGGGTAAAGGGTGTTGGGGGTGCGGGAAGAGAATGGACAATGATCGTACACCTATGGATGAGGACAGTGCGGGGGGGGGGACAGAGGGTGGGGTGGGAAATGGGAGGAGGGGAGCTATGGGGGAAAATAGAGGAACAATTGTAATAATCTGAACAATAAAGATAAATTAAAAGAAAAAACATTTTCAGATATGCCAAGTCTCAAGAATTTTTCTTCTTATGCAGCCTTTCTTGGACAACTATAGGAAAATGTGTTCCACCAAAACATGAGACTCAATCAGGTAAGAGGATACAGGAACAGAATATCTAACACAAGGAAAAAGGGAAGTAACTCATCAGGGAAGTGACAAAAAGAGAGATTCCAGGCTTCTGATCAAGAGCGTGGCATAGGTAAACACAGTACTCAAATCCTCCCACAACCACATCAAAAATATAATTAAACTTCAGAATAACTGTTATTCAGAACCACCTGAAATCTAGCTGAGTGGAAGTCCTACAACTGGGAAATTAAAGAAACCACATTGAGACTGGTAGGAGGGGCAGAGACATGGAACTAGTTGATCCCACATCGACGTTGAGTAGTTTATAATTGGGAGGGATATCTTGTCCCCACCCCCATCTCCAGTCCCACATTAGTGCTAGGAAGAGAAGTCCATCGCTGGAAAGACAAGTTGCCATAACTTTGGGCTGTGGGGCTTAGTGACATGGAGGCTGCTGGAGTACTAGTCAGTTCCTCATAAAGGGCCCATGCATGAACTTACTCAGACTCACTCTCTCTAAGCTGCAGTGCTGAGGCAGCAGCTTGAAAGGAACCAGAGACATATGGAGAGGAACTAAAGTATTCGGCACTGGGGCAAGACAAAAATGCTGGCAAAAGCCATTATTCCTTTGCTGAGCCCTTCCCCACACAGAGCTAGCAAGCTAGAGCCATATCTGGCTCCATTAACCTGGCTCACACTGTTAGCTCCACCCTGTTGATTCCTTGAAACCCTGCCAGACCCAACTTGCAGGCCCATCCAAGCCATTTCCAGTTGCTTTTCCATATAACTGGCCTCTCTTGCCTCATGCTTTGAACCTTCCTAAAATGTCTCAAATGAGCAGCATCTGATATCTGTGTACCTCCTACCTCTTGCTAAGTGGCCCCAAGCCCTGCACTAGTGGCAGCCAGCCTTCTTTAACTGCTTGGCCTCTCCAGAGAGGCTGAGCCACTGGGCCCTATTATACAAGGTCTCTCTACCAAGTCCAGGAGACATAGTAGCTCTACCTAATGCATAGAAAAAACACAAGGATGTAGCAGAGACAAAGAAATATGTCACAAATAAAAGAACTGGAAAAATGAACTAAGTGAAATGGAAGTAAGAAAACTACCAGATACAGAGTGCAAACAATGGTTATAAGGATGCTCAAAGAATTTACTGAGACCTTCCAGGAACTTAGTGAGAACATAACATAAAAAAGGGCCAGTCAGAAATGGAGGATACAGTAACAGAAATGAAGGATAACCTACAAGGGAATCAACAGTAGAGTAGAGGAAGCCAAGACTCAAACCAGCAATTTTGAATGTGAAGAAGCAAAACACCCAATCAGAACAGCAAAAAAAGAAAAATAAACAAAAATACGAAGATAGTGTAAGGAGCCTTTGGGACAACTTCAAGCCTAACAATATTTGCATCATGGGGGTGCCAAAAGGAGAAGTGTGAGAGCGCAAAAAATTGAAAATCTATTTGCAAAATTAATGACAGAAAAATTCCCTAACATGGTGAAGGAACTAGACATACAAGTCCAAGAAGCACAGAGTCCCAAATAATATGAAACCAAAGAGGCCCATACCAAGACACATTATAATTGAAATTCCAAGGGTTAAAGACCAAGAGAGAATCTTAAAAGCAGCAACAGAAAAGCAGTTAGTTACCTACAGGGCACTCCCATAAGACTGTCAGCTGATTTCTCAACAGAAACTTTACAGGCCAGAAGGGAGTGGCAAGAAATATCCAAAGTGATGAAAAGCAGGATCTACAACCAAGATTACTCCTCCCAGCAAAGTTATCAGTTAGAATTGAAGGTCAGATAAAAAGCTTCACAGATAAGAAAAAACTAAAGGAGTTCATTACTATCAAACCAGTCTTACATGAAATGTTAAAGGGTCTTTTTTAAGAAGAAGAAGAAAATAAAGATAAAAAATATGAACAATAAAATGGCAATAAATACATACCTATCAATAATTGAATCTAAAAAATCAAAATAGATTAATAGCATAACAGAAACAGCCTTACAGATATGAGAATTTTTAAATAGTTGCTTGATGGGAGGAGGGATGGAAGGGGTGGGGGAAAGGTGAAGGGATTTAGAAGTACAAATTAGTAGTTACAGAACAGTCATAGGGGTGTAAAGTACAGCATAGAAAATATAGTCAATAATCTATACTAATAAAAGGGTAACATGCTAATTAGAGCAGATGTCTTCTGGATATCCTTCCAGATAAAGCTGTAGTGGCTGCCTGAGGGTCAGGCAAGCCCCAGTGCCTATGAGACCCAAGGCTCAGGCAGCCATGAAGGCCGGCAGTGGCAGCAACAGAGGTGTGATGGGGGCGTCATCTTCCCCTGATCAACCAATCGCCTCCTGCAGAAGGATGCCAGACTGCCAGTCAGTAGGACATCCCCTGAGGGCTCCCAGATTGTGAGAGGGGGCAGGCCGGGTTGAAGAACTGCCCCCCGCCCCCCCATGAATTTTCGTGCACTGGGCCTCTTGTATTCTAACTACGTATAGTGTTTGATGGGTATGAGATTTATTGGGATGATCACTTAGTAAGTTTTATAAAGCCTAATCACTAGGTTGTATACCTGAAACTAATATAATATTGTATGTCAACTGTAATTGAAAAATAAAAATGATTTAGAGAGAGAGAGAAAGTGCGCCCAAGCCTAGAGAACAGTCCTTCCTTAATGGAGCAAGGCAGAGAGTTTCTCAGGAAGATGAAATTTGTAAACCATTCAGGTGACTGAACATCTTAAGAAGAGATTTCACAAGGAGTGAAGAGTTTGGGGTTGATTTAATAATAATTAGAAAAATATGCTAGGCAAATAAAAAAAATTACTAACACCAGGACAGCTAAAAGTGATCCCTCCAACTTTGTTCCTCCTTCTCAAGATTACTGCAGCTATTCGGTCTTTTTTAGTTCCATATAAATTTTGAGAATTTGTTATAGTTCTGTGAAATACGCTGGTGGTATTTTAATAGGAATTGTGTTGAATCTATAGATTGCTTTGGGTAGCATGGACATTTTAATGATGTTAATTCTTCCAATCCATGAACATATCTATATGTTCTCTTTGGAGAAGTATTTGTTCAGTCCTTTGGTTTAGTGACTTGTCTAGACTAATTTCAAGGAGTCTATTGATATCTCTTGTCAGTTATACTATATTCCTGTTTTTATTTTTTAATATGTTTTTATTTATTTTAGAGAGAAAGGAAGGGAGAGAAAAGAGAAATAGAAATATAGATGCATCAATATCAATAGGCTTTTGTCACAAACTTAATATCAAATTGCAGTTTAGTCTTTTATAATATTCAGAGGATAGCTGCTTCAAAGAGTTGTTAATACAAATAGCACATACTGTGTATCAGGAAACAAAAATTACAAAGTAGAGAACAAACTCTCCTTGCCTGTCTACAAAAGGGTCTATCACCCTTCTCACCAGCCCAAAATTCTTGAGAATGGGTTTTTTAAATCACTCTCTAGCTAATGGTCAATGACTCCTAAGTGCATGAAAGATTGTCTCAACGGCTAGCGCGGTTATATCTGCTTTGTACCCAGAATGTAATTTACAAAAGGACAGGAGCTGGTCTTTCAGAGCACTTGATAATTTGTAAGTGATCAGTAAAATTTGTCAGAAGAATCTATGAATTCAGCCATCTGACAGGGGATTATATTCTTCAAGAAACACGATCTTTATCACTGTAGCACAGGTTGCTCTCAACCCCTGCAGAAATATGATGTTGTTTTGAAAATAGGAGGATGGGCCCAGAATCTGAATCTGTGGAAAACCAACCTAAAAGCAACATACCTCTCAGGGGACATTACCATCCTCTTCAAGTACAGGATGCTGGCCTCAGCTGTTTGTATTATTTAATACAATTATTTAAAAAAAATATATATATATATTATTAATTTTTTACAGAGAGGAAGAGAAAGGGATAGAGAGTTAGAAACATTGATGAGAGAGAAACATTAATCAGCTGCCTCCTGCACACCCCCTAATGGGGATGTGCCCGCAACCAAGGTACATGCCCTTGACTGGAATTGAACTTGGGACCCTTGAGTCCACAGGCTGATGCTCTATCCACTGAGCCAAACCGGTTAGGGCTTAAGACAATTCTCAATACATTTCCTTGAAGTACCTGGTTTCTATTCCTCAGACAGTTTTGTGGGCTTTAAATTTTTTTTCCATGAACTCCATTCTAATACTTTACATTGCTGCTATATTTAGAGTCCCAAGTTAAACTCCAGAATCTAACAAATATCTTGTGTTCTACTTAGAGAAAGCCTGATATACTAAAATCCAAGTGTATAAAATACATAAATATATGCAAGATTATGAATATCACAAAAGGTCCTGAACTTGCAAAAGAAATTATCTCTGAATTTTGGTAAAAAACCAACCTACTGGTACACTTAGCATATTATTCAATTTGCAAAGTCTTGACTTTTACTCACCTGAGGGCCTGTAAAGTGGGGTGTACTCACATGCGTACTTCATGTGACTGTGTTAGTGAAACAGCATGGCTACATCACTCTTATTTCAGCATCTCTTATTACACAGCACTGAAATTGCCATTTTTAACTTTTTGCAGATCCTTTAAGTTAAAGAAAGGGAGAGAGAAAGGAATACAAGATGAATGGTTTGGGCTCAAGTTGGCTCTCTCTGGGCCAGAGTTTATTGTTTGTATGAAAATCCCTTCTTGTTGGCCAAGAGTTCTCAAAGGCAACTGCCAGACTGCTGGCACCATCAAAGGAATTATCCCTGAAGAAAGCCAGCATACAGGGAAATTCCATCAGAGCTCCTCTAGTTGGGCTTCACAGGGAACAACCAGATGAAACTTGGCTTGGATGGCCAATCCTCACCTGTGCCAGCATCTTGAAAGGGCAGAAAACATTTCTGACCTGCTACTGGGTCAGATCTGCTGACAAAAAGCCATTTACCTCATCCCATCATCTATAATTTGGTGGTATCTGCCTGGGGGACTCCTAGCGTGGGTGATCACAGAACAAAACTTATTGGCCTGGGGCATGGGGAGAAGGTTGCAAATCACTAGTCTTCTTCAGACCTCATCCCAGGTGTATAATGTGCAAGCTAATTCATTATCCCTTGACTCAAGCTATCTGCTAGGTCATGATCTAACCACAGTCAGGCAGCTCCTCTGACCTCAAGACTCTGAGAGAATTACTAAGCTTCTATGTTCATCTTTTCCTCTCTATCAGTGGACATAATAAAGCCACCCCTTTTTTGAGGTTGTTCCTAAAGTTGACAGCAATGCAGGTGGCAGAGCAGAAAAATTTTTGGAAGAGATCACCTTGAGTGGGCTGTGTTATGACTTTCATGGGCTTTAGGCACTTTTGCCTTCATGACCTCTTCCTCCAAAATTTTTAAAAAATATATTTTTATTGATTTCAGAGAGGAAGGGAGAAGGAAAGAGAGAGAAAAAAATATCGATGATGAGAGAGAATCATTGATTGGCTACCTCCTGCACGCCTCACACTGGGGATTGAGCCCACAACCCAGGCATGTGCCTTTGACTGGAATCCAACCTGGGACCCTTCAGTCTGCAGGACAACACTCTTCACTGAGCCAAACTGGCTAGGGCTCCAAAAATTGGTTTTAAATTTTATTTTATGACTGTGTCATACAAAAGTGAATGTATTAATATACATGTTTAGTCTGATCAAATAATTGAATCAATATCCCCTCCCCAGGGAAACTGACACTTAAATCATCTCACAACCGACATTCCTTGTCTCTTAGAACACACTATATTTGCTAATTTCCCCCTCCAGCTTTGCCCAGGATCCAGACCTGCCCAGAGAATTCCCCACTGAAACAGTCCACCTGGAGTTCTTTAAAATCTCTGACTCTCTGTCCCTGGGTGCTGATGCCATTTTAGGGCTCAGCCCATCTGGTCTCCAGATGACCTAATAAACTCATAGTTCTTTACTACTTTTGGCCTCCTGTGTTTCTCCTTTGGCCACCCTAAGAGTACAGGGTAAGACAAAAGTCAGTTTACAGTTGTTCATATGGAAAATAATACAATCCTATTAATAAAAGCCTATGTGGTCGTCACGCCCTCACACTGTGACGCCCTCATGCTGCAATGAGCGATCACCAGGAGTTCTGATGTGGATCTCCATTCATAGTTCAGAGGATTAAGGAACTAGAGCAGAATCTATGAGGAGTTAGAGGGCAGGCAGCAGGAAGACATAAAACTCACAGTTCCTTTCATTCCTCATCTGTTACATGCCAACAAAAGTGTAGCCTACATGCAACCCTACTAGTTATAGGGGAACTTTCTGGTTCAGCCAAGGATAGAGAGATTCAAGATGAACATAACACCCCTTTAGTTTAGTTCTAGATTTTCAGGGATCAAGTGCAGAGAACTTACTTAATTCTGGTTGCTTTGGCCAAGGCAGGGCCCAGCATAGTATTAAGCCAGTGCGAATAATGCAGGCCCAATGGTTTTAACTAAGCCAGTGAATTGACTAAAATGAGATGACCTGACCTTTATATGACAGGTCCCAAGTTGCTTATGTGGTTTAAAAAAGCAAAACAAGCCCTGACTGGTTTGGCTCAGTGGATAGAGCGTCGGCCTGCGAATTCAAGATTTCCGGGTTCGATTCCCACCAAGGGCATGTACCTTGGTTGCAGGCACATCCTCAGTGGGGGGTATGCAGGAGGCAGCTGATCGATGTTTCTCTCTCATCGATGTTTCTAACTCTCTATCCCTCTCCCTTCCTCTCTGTAAGAAATCAATAAAATATATTTAAAAAAATAAAAAAGCAAAACAAACAAAAAACTTTCTCTGCTTCTCATGCAAACAGAAATTCAGTAGGGCAAAGAAGATCTTTAAAAATGCAAATAGCAATGGGATGTTTATGAGATTATCAATCATTCACATCTTAGAGTGAATTAGTTTAGTTGGCCTGATTTTTCAACACTTAACTGAGATTTGCATTGCTGCCAACAGGAGTTTGGATGGGAAGAGGAGAAAAAGGGAGAATATGTTTCGTTCTCTGGAGTACTTAGTGAAAGGAGGACTAGGGATTTTCTGGGTTGGGGACTCTTCCAGTGACCAATAAACACTAGGTGGGCTTGAGACCCTGGAGGGGAGGTTGGCATGGGGTGAATAGTAGGGCATAGGGAGAAGGGAACATAGAGAGAGATGGGAACACTTTCTAACTTGGAATTTAAGCAATTAAATCAGGGTCTTTAAGAGTTTTGTGAGAAAAAGATGGCGGTGTGGGCAGCGAGGGCCCCTAGCTATGACTCTTTGGGCCAGTACTAGTTGGCCCATTGCCTTTGTCAGAAAAATTCCCTGGACCGCCTCTTGGAGTGAGCTGAGAGAATACTTTGCACAGTTTGGCCATATATGAAAGTGCACTGTACCTTTTGACAAAGAGACTGGCTTTCACAGCTGTATGGGTTGGGTTCATTTTTCTTCAGAAGAACTTCAGAATGCACTACAATATGATAGTCTAGTCATGTTATTGATGTTGTAAAACTCCATGTTCAACCTCAAAGACCAAAAGTTTTGCAAGGGGATCAAACATCTGATGAAGAGAAAGATTTTTAAGACTATTACTACCTATTAAATTAAGGAACAAAATGGGGGGGTGGGGAAGAGTTTTGTGAAAGAATAAATTGTCATTCTCTTGAATGCAATGTCCACATCAGCCACTGCTCTGAAAACTCTTCTCACATGGCCTGGAAAATGTCAGGAAGCAGCCTTTCTCTCACCTTCCCATCAAATTATATTTATGTAAGTTAAATTAAAAATATTATACTTCTTAATTGCTTGGCAGAATTTTAGCAGGGTGTGCCTGAAATATCTATGCTGTCCCACTAATTTCCTAAAGGAAAACACCTTTTGGTGGTGGTTGGGGGAGAGGGGGATGTCCTTATTTGATTACAGTACATTCATTTTGGATGGTTACTTATTTTGATAACAGAAATGCATCCACAATTCTCCTATTCAATTTGAAAGAAAATTCTAAAGTGAGACTGAGAAACTCCCTGGGAAATTAATGAGTGGAGTCCAGAAACCATGTTCTTTCCCCAAATCATTAAGATAAATCACTGAATATTATTATTTTCTTTTTTTTAAACAAGGGCAAGCAGAGCCACTGACCAAACCAACTAAAGTTGGGACTAGAGAAAAGGCACCTATTCAATGATTACTGAAAGAGCAAGGCATGTGTTGCCTGTCATTCTCTCTTGAGTGTTGGGTCTCTATCTGATAAACTTTCTGATATGGAGGTACCTACACTTGGCAACATGTAGTGGTGACGTGATGCAAAATCTCCATAGCCCTGAGACTGATTTATTCATGTCTCCTGTTTGTTACCGCACTGATCTCTTCTTTCTGCTGCACTGCCCTATCCCAGGATGGGTAGGTGAACTCACTATAGCCATAAATAGACTATAGCCACAAATATAGCTATTCACTATGGCCACAAATGTCTCCTTTCTGATGTTTTCTTTATGGGTTAAACTAGCCAAGTCCTTGAGTACTACACCCCTTATACAGTGACCTGAAGAGCATATAATATAATAAAAGAGTAATATGTAAATTGACTGTTACCTGAGACACCTAAGCCATGCCCACCCGCCAAACCATGCCTCTCAGCCAACCAGAGCAGCTGTATGCAAATTAACCCAGCCAAGATGGAGGCCAGCAGCTATAGAGCTAGAGCAAACCAGAGGCTTCTGTTGCAGCTGCCTGCCTAGGCTGGCTGAGCCTCTGCTCACGGCCACGCCCACCAGCCAATCAGAGCAGCTGTATGCAAATTAACCCAGCCAAGATGGAGGCCAGCAGCTACGGAGCTAGTGCAAACTGGAGGCTTCCATTGCAACTGTCTGCCTAGGCTGGTTGAGCCTCTGGTCACGGTAACAGTGTTTCAATTATAGAAGCCATGGAGCTGAAACAAACAGGAGGCTTCCTACCTGCCTAGACCTCAGCTTAAAGCAACAGTGTTTCAATTATCTAAACTAATAAAAGCATAATATTGAAATTGACCGTTTCTTTGGGATGCCTATGCCACACCCACCAGCCAATCAGAGCAGCTGTATGCAAATTAACTCAGCCAAGATTGAGGCTGGCAGGGTGGCTCTGCACTGGGAGCCTCCGAGGCCGGCACAGCTGTGCCAGGTGTGTCAGCTCAGTGGGGGGGGGTCCGGCCTGGGGCCTCCTCAGGGGGTCCAGGAGCGCCCATCCCGGGTCTACTGCCTGGCTCTGCCCCCCAGAGGCCTCCACAAGGTGTGCGGGTCCTCCACGGGGCATGCAGGAGCACCTGTCCTGGGTCCGCTGCTTGGCTCCGCCCCGGGGGCCTCCTCGGGGGAATGCGGGAGCACCCATCCAGGGTCCACTGCCTTCGTCCACTCCCGGGGGGCCTCCACAGGGCATGCAGGAGCGTCTGCAGCACAGTGCGGAGCATCCAAAGCCAGTCCACTGCCCGGCTCCACCCCGGGTGTGTTTGCTCAGCAGCAGGGCCCCACCGAGGGATCCTGCACCAGCGTCCGCCCCTGGCTCGCCACCCAGCTCTGAGCCAGGTGTGTCCCCTCAGCAGTGGGGGCCCACCAGATGTGTGCGATCGTGGGCCCTCCAGTGGGAAATGTCCAGGTCTGCACTCACCAGCCCTCCCACCCCCCAGTGCACGAACCCTGACGGGGCTGTGGGCATCCTAAAAATGACCCTCAGCCCCTCACCCAGGCTGGCCAGGTACGCCAGCAGGTAGACATCCCCCCCCTCACCGAGGTGTCCCAGACTGCAAGAGGGCACAGGCCAGGCTGAGGGACCCCCTCCCCCGAGTGCACAAATTTTTGTGCACCGGGCCCCTAGCTATAGATAAAAAGAAAATAAAACAATGCCTTACCTTGCTCTTTCCATGACATAATATTAGGAATCTAAAGAAGTAATTGTACTTGAAATGTTTTTATTTGGCCTTAAACTATTATCCTGCCAGATAAAGGCAGACCTATGTGTATGATTTAAATTTACTTTAAGTTTACTGTGCTGTGCTTGGCAGCTGAGTCAGCCTGGCATATAGTGAGAAGGTGCAGGCTTTGACATCCAGGTGACCTGAATTGAAATCCAGCTTTGCTACTACTATATAGTGCTTATGTCTGTTTGCTTTTTTTTTTTCTTTCTCCCCCCCCCGCCTCCTCCTCTTCCTTCTTCTTCTTACTTGTAATAGAGAAACAGCAACAAAAATACCCAACTCACAGAATTGCTGTGGAGATTACCTGAGATCAGTCATATAGTGCATGTTTGAAGGCACTAAAAAATATTAGCTTCCTACCCTTGCTCAGATGTCATTGGGTAAAGGTTTCTTTGTGCTCATAAAAGCCTCTGAGGGATGAGAAGTTTTAATAGAAGCTCTGAGCTTTTTGCCACTGCAGCCGCAGCCATGCATATGCTCAGGCTTCAGAAGTGGCTTGCCTCTGGAGTCCTCCACTATGGAAAAAAGGTCTGGTTAGAACCCAGTGAGATCAATCACTAATGACAATGCCCATCAGCAAGTTTAGAAGCTGATCAAAGATGAACTGATTGGTGCTGGAAAAACACATTGGCACACAGGAAGACCAGGCCACATGGGTATAGATGAGCAAAAGGGTACTGCCAATGCTCAAATGCCTGAGAAAGTAACCTGGATGAAGGGGGTGAGAATTCTTCACCAGCTTCTCAGAAGATACTGTGAATCTGGGAAGATTGACCACCACATGTACCAGAGTCTGTACCTGAAAGTGAAGGGTAGTGTGTTAAAAAAGGAGTGGTTTCCCATGGGACACATCCACAAGCTGAAGGTAGACAAGGCTCACAAGAAGCTTCTGGCTACCTGGCTTGTGTGACTCAGTGGTTGAGTGTGGATCTATGAACCAGGAGGTCACTGTCAGATTCCTGATCAGGGCACAAGCCCAGGTTCCGGGCTCCATCCCCAGTAGTGGGCATGCAGGAGGCAGCCAAATAATGACTTTCTTACAATGTTGATGATTTTATCTCCCTTTCTGAGAGCAATACAAATATATTAAAGAAGAAGAAGAAGAAGAAGAAGAAGAAGAAGAAGAAGAAGAAGAAGAAGAAGAAGAAGAAGAAGAAGGAGGAGGAGGAGGAGGAG